>OY856187.1:98237108-98389826 GCA_963693315.1 Diogma glabrata
GCAATTTTTTGTAGATTCTAGTATCATTCCTATACTAGCTTTGAATTGAAGCGCATCGACTTCAGAGCCAATAGCGTTGCCTAAATATCAGAAACAATGTACATATTTGTGTTGCTGTATTTTCTTTCGGCACACAGCATTGCCCAGTAGTTGATGGCAAAGAATTTCGGCTTGAAGTACTGCAGCAGATGCTGGCATTGGGTGGTAGTGTTTGTAAGTAGCTCTCGATTCCTTCCCTGGCCCCTAATTTAACAATTATATATTGTTCAGCCTACCTTTCTGTGTGGAAAAGTAAGTTCTTGGCTAATTTTAAATTTAAGGCTCACATAGTTTATTTTTCCGCAAAAATTGACGAGCTGGAATAATTGTGTACTCGCAACAATAAAGTCTGTATAATAAAAAGCGAAAACTAAGCAAATACATTTTCTTTTCTTTCTTTGGCCGCCACGGAGCTGTGATTTGAGCCCTTTGGATTATTTCCTGTGAAGAGACATTGAGGATAAATGTTACGCAAAGCATCCAAAGACAATTGAAGCGTTGAAACATCAAATCGAAGTTGCCATTGAAGAGATTCGACCCGAAACAATCGAAAGTGTACTGAAAAATTGGGTTGATCGGATGAGGTACTGCCGAGCAAGTCGTGGTGGTCACGAATGATATTGTGTTCCATTATGAAATGAAAAAGTTCAACCTTTCCAATAAAACCAGAAATTGAAAAAAATTATAAGTAGTTTTTTTTTTATAGCCTATTCAAATTTAAAATTTAAATGGCCCACCCTACTAAAAAAATTTTATTTTTTTTTTCAAAAATTAGAAAAAATCAAAATTTAAACTTTTTCTAAATTCTAATAATATTCCGAAAATTCTTAAAAATTCAAAAATTTAAACTTTTTCCAAAATTCTAAAAATATTGCAAAAATTATAACAATATCAAAAATTGAAACCTTTTCCAAAATTATAATAAAATCAAAAATTTAAAACTTTTCAAAACTCTAAAAATATTCCAAAAATTTTTACAAATCATAAATTGAAACTTTTTTCAAAATTCTAAAAATATATATAAAATTCAAAAAATTTTTTTCAAAATTCTAAAAATATTCCAAAAATTAGAATAAAACCAAAAATTTAATTTTTTTCTAAATTCTTATAATATTCCAAAAATTCAAAAATTCAAATATTGAAAAAATTATAACAACATCAAAAATTGAAACTATTTTCAAAATCCCAAAAATTATAATAAAATCAAAATTTAAAATATTTCAAAATTCTAAAAATATTCCAAAAATTCTTACAAAATCAAAAATTAAAACTTTTCCAAAATTCTAAAAATATTGCAAAAATTGTTGCAAAATCAAAAATACAAACTTTTTTAAAAATTCCAAAAATATGTCAAAAACTATAAACAAATTCAAAATTTCCATGTCCAATTTCATTTTCCATTACATTTACGTCATAAAAACAGCTACATTTTTTTTCCAAAAAATTAACAAAAAATATAATGAAATCATTTATTGACACACTTGACATTATTTTTTTTGACAAACTTATAATGCCATAGTTCTCATAATAATAGTAAAATTTCATGTCATACAAACTATTAATTTTATTTTTTTCCAAAACATTGGGTAAAAAATAAATAAAAATCTTTCTTTTGACACACTTGACAACATTTTTTTGACAAAATTATAATGCAATAATCTAGATTTTGGTTTCCCAATCCCGACCATCAAGATTTCTCCAGTTTCAATGTTCCTACTCGTAATCACTTAAAATTAACGTTTTTTAAACAAAAAATATGCAAATTTCCTTGTTTTGACACACTTCCGGTACAGTTATCGAACACATTGTCCTTCGGCTCTTTCCATTGAGTTAACCTATTTTTAGAAAAAAAAATTTTTGAAATCCGTAAAGCGGTTTTCTAGATTTCGTAGGTTGTGACAGCCGGCCGGCCGACAGACAGACATACGTTTTTTTTTTTGCTTTTTTAGAATCAGTATGTCCTAAAACGTCGAGAAATGCCAAAAAAGTGGGGGTAAGAATTTCACTTTTAGCTCATGAATGTAATACTTATGTTTTTCAGACCGAAGTAATATCAAAATTATAAACAACAGCACCTTGTGCAAATGCAGATATTATCAAAAGATGTCAATACTCAAAAGCAAATGATCCACAATAAGACTAATCGCTCCTCCTCCGATATTGTTTTAATGTATTTTGATATTTATCAGGAATAGAATAATATATCAAATCTTACGTTTTTGTTATTTTACTGTTTCAACTTTCCCAACCAACTTTATTATAAATATGAAGCTCCAGATAATTAATAAAGAAAATCATAATTCAAACTGTCAAAAGTTTCAACTCTATAAAAATTTGTAGTAAACAACTTTATATAGTAAAATGAGATCAACAAAAAAGTTGGAATAGTTCCCTTTTTCTATTATTTTTTTTTTGTTCCTTTGAAACTGGGATGATTTCCAGAAATTAGTATTATTATTAGAATGAGTTAAAACAGATTATAGATTATTTAAGAGAAAATGAAAATGGATTTATCTATGTTTTATTAGCTCTTATTTTATATTTTTGTAGAAAAATGTAAAGGATTGTGTGGTACAATATATGTCACAATGTTATCAAATTCACTATCCCGTTATTGAATTGAAGGAAATACCGAAAAAGTCTATGGAGATTTTTCACCTACAATTGTAAGACTATAGTCTAAATACATATACTAAGAAAAAATGTATCGTCTTTTAAAAAAACGGATATTACTTTTTTAAAATATAATTAATTTTTCAAAATTGTATTTTGGTTCGGAGTGCGGTGAAATCTTCGTATAATAACGTGTATTCTACTTGCAAACTGCCTTTTTGATTTCACACTGTGTGAAATCAAAAAGGCAGTTTGCAATTAGAATACACGTTATTAATTAATTTTTTCTTAGTATACCCCGGTATTATGATCGGCACTTTAGGGTAATAGTATATTTTGCTACAAGATATGAAAACGCTGCTTTTTCGTGAGTGAAAACCTGTTCACAAGACGGGTTAGCGTCGAGAGGGATAATTTTACGAACGTTAAATGTTTTTATCTCGCGTAGGAAATATAACTTTTTCTATGATAGTAAATATATAAACAATATTTATTAGAAATTATTAAATTAGATATCGACAAAATAACATTCAAAATTCATATTCTATTTTTTATGGTTGCTTTGTTTTAAAAACTTTGTAAAATTATATGAAAATACAATAGCAACTACAATTTGTTATTCTTTTTACAGTAGAGGGAAAAACACCATTTTCACAGGGGATTAAGACTACTTGAAATAGACTTTTCATCTGCTATCATAGAACAAAATATATACAGTTTGGGTGGTCAGTCACTTAACTTTATAAGCATAATCTGCAAAGCAGACCAAAAACTTTTAAGATTTTTAATTTACTTCAAAGCACAAAAGGCTATACCGTCACCAGAGATAAAAAGAATCGTTAAATTCATATTCATATAAAATTATTTTTCTTTTATATCCATCTCAAATTTGGCATCATCAGAATCTCGTTATGAATTTTTCATATATAAACGAAATAAACAAATAACAAATATATTTGTGATTTGTGAAAAAACTGTACGTAGTTAACTGAAGCAGAAAACTTTGGTTATGTCTATTTGTTGTCAAATTGAGATAAAGAAAATAAAAAAGTAAAATATAAAATACATCCAAATTCAAAATCAATTTGTAGACTTTTAAAGTCAAAATACAACATCACAACTGGAAAAACTGGAGTATGGATATTGTTTTATTTGTAGATTTTCTAGTTTTGACTTTGAATGATACGAAATTAGAATCTACATTACCATACGTTAATGTTACTTGTAAGTAGTTTTACTCTATAAATACGGGTGTGAGTGAATCACAATTCAATTCGTTAAATTACCTGTGTATGATACGTATGATTTTATATCTGATTATTTTGATAGATTAAATTATTTTTATCTTTAAAAACATATAAATATACATATATACTGGAAATTTTTGTATAGACGAACTAATGAACTATTGACATTGATATTGACATTTAAAAAACGATGTGGATTAGAGGAGAGAGCAAACAACAATACAACCAAAGGATAGTTTTTGTTCAGAAGTTTTCAAGAGGTAGAGCATTTTTTTTAATTCAAAATAAGTGTTAATTATTAGTAGTTTAATCAATGAGTGAATAATGAAGTAGTTTATTCTCAAGCAAAAGTTTAAAATTTGAGCGAGGCACGAGCGAGAATTTTAATTTGCGAGAGAATAAAATTCATTATTCACGAATCGATTACAATACTTTATTCTCTGACAAAGATTTTATTATAAAAAAGAATTGTGTATTATAAAAAATAAAAACATTTTCTTCAATTAAAACAATAAATCTTTATTGTTTTAATTGATAAATCAAATTTCTTAATAAAAAAACCCTGATGATAAAAAACGCCCTTCTCATACAATCAACCAAGTTCAACTAAACGAAATAAGAGAATTTATTAAAATTTGATTTTTGAACAAAACTTATCAAAGCAATTGTGATTATAATTTGAAAATAATTTTAATGAAATCAAAACAATTTGACCAATTGGAATCATACCAATTGAATAAAATTTTCATTAGGCAATAGGTTAAGTTCATTAGGCTATAGGTTAGAAAACAATACAATAATACATACTATTATTATCGAAAAAACATTCAAATAAAGCTGATATAATCAAATGGAAGAGAATAAAATAAATTATAAATTACCGTTTCTAAATATCCGGAGACCATGCCCAACTAGGGACTAGGATTAAGTTTGAATATTTATTCAGTTTCTTTAAGAAATTTATGGACTCTAACTTTGAAACTTTGAAGATTAAAGTTATCAGGATGGGCGACAATATTTACTCTGGTGTAACGCGATAGGTTTGCTAGTTCAGGTAAGATTGATTCGATCTCATTGGAAGTTTGTTCATCCATAACGTATTTATAGAAAATTGTCAGATCAGCAACATTTCTTTTGTGCTGCAAGGAATCAAGCTCAATAGTAACATTTGACTTGCCAATCAGTTTGGCAGCTCTACGCTGAACAGAGTCAAGACACTTTAAACTACTAAAATATGCGCCACCCCAGATGTGAGAACAGTACTCCATACAGGGACGTATAAATGACTTATATATTAAAAGAAGCTGTTCGCTATTGAAAAACTTACATCGTCCCAAAAAGCCCAATTTTTGAACAGCGTTCTTAGCTGGGTTAAAAATATGAGAATCCCACTTCATATTGTTTTCAACTTCCACTCCTAGAAGTTTTACAGATTCTTTCTCCAACAAGATCTTTGGAGTCAAACTTTAATGGAAACGGATTAAGTGCGGGCAATCTAGAAAAATGGTGTTTAAGGCATTTATCAAATTTTACCTACAGTTATTAAGCGCTGATATGATGAATGTATATTAGACATTTTATGAGACACATGAAGTGTGCTATCATCAGCAAAGCTATGAATAGGATTAACAGTTGAAATAAATAAGAAAGAGAGTTAAAGCAGAACCCTGAGGAACGAATGCATTAGTTGAAAAAACATCTGATGATAACCCATCAACATTGACCCGAAATTTTCGTTCAGAAATAAAGCTCTGTACCCAAGTGATAAGTCCAAACAATAGCATCTTAATTTGCAAATAAGATTGTTGTGCCATACTTTGCTTTAGATATATCAAGAGCAACACCGAAAGTTTCACCGTGGTTCTCAAGAGATTTATTCCATATATGAGTGACAAAAGAAAGTAAATCCCCCGCCGCCCTTCCTTTTCAGAACCATATTGTCTTTCATTAAGCAATTTTGAGGACTCGAAAAAGCTTATTATATTAAAATTAATGTATTTCTCAAAAAATTTTGCAACAACGAACAAAATTGAAATGGTCTGTAATTTGTTGAATCAGTTTTACTGTCCTTTTTTGAAACTGGTTGTACAGCTGCCATTTTCCAGATTTCAGGAAAAATGCCTTTCTTATACGACAAATATAATATTTTAGTGAGGATCGGTGCTAGCTCATGCTATAGATAGAGCATGTCTATAAAAGCTTTTATTTATGTGTTTTGAATTTTGGTATATTTTAATTTTGTATTTTGTTAAAAAAACTTTAATAATAAAGACTATGAAATTAAAGAACAATTAAAAAACGGTTCACAACGTTATGACAAAGAAACAAAACTTGAACAGTGTTTTTAGTTCTCAAAAGTTAATCAAAAATTAATTTTAACAAAAAGAAGTAACTTATTTTATTCATCATGCATTTCTAGAAAAATAAAATTTTAAATTTAATAACAACGAAAAAACAAAGAACTTTAGAAGACAAATTTAATTTCATTTATTTCATTTTCACGCCCCGATAATTATTATCAAAAGATGCCTCAAGAAGTTTTTTTTTTTGTAAAAATATTTCGTGTATATATGTATTGCTTTGGAAACAAAGTAAAAAAATATAATATTAAAATATACAACTGCAACGATAAGATACAATTCATATTGTAAATGGTTCAGTGCGATTAACGCATATAACTTTTTAAATTCAAGAGACGAATCTCAGGCATGGTAGAAGTTTTGAGTTAAAGAAATTAAATTTAAAATATGAAGGAGATGAAACCTAAGGTTTCACAGTATCAAAACATTGGTGAATGTTAAAGGTTGATTACACAGTTTTGGGAAAAAGGCTGTTATGGTAAATGCATATAGTTATGAGTAGGGCATAAAAATAAAATGAAGTAAAATAAAAATAAACTTCTCCGTAAAGAAACTTAAGTAAAGTAAAAAAAATAATTTTTCTTCGGTTGAAAAACCTAAGTATTACATTCTCGATTCAGAAGTGAAATTCTTACCCTAACTTTTTTGGGATTTCTCAACGTTTCAGGACCTACTGATTCTAAACAGCAAAAAAAAAATGTCTGTCTACCTGCGCCCGTCACAACCGTCGTTACAGAGAAAACCACTGGAACGATTTCAAAATTTTTGTTTTGAAAACTAGGTTAACTTAATGGTAAGAGATAACGATGTGCTCGATAACTGTACGGGAAGTGTGTCAAAAAATCGTTAAGTGTGTCAAAACAAGAAAATTAGCATATTTACGCTTAAAAACGTTCGTTTTAATTGATAACAACAAAGAGTAGTTAATTCAAGATTTCTCCACATTTAATGTGGAGAAATCTTGATGATCGGCATTGGCATGTGAGATCAGAATTATTTATTGCATTATAAGTGTGTTAAAAGAATGATATAATTTTTGCAATAGCTTAAGAATTATGGAAAAAGTTGATATTTTTGATTTTGTAATAATTTTTGGAATTTTGAAATATGTAGTTCAAATTTTTGATATTTTTGATTTTATTATAATTTTTGCAATATATTTGGAAAAAAGTTTGCATTATTGATTTTGTTATAATTTTTGCAATATTTTAAGAAACTCGAAAAAAGTTTGTATTTTTGATTTTATTATAATTATAATATAATTTTTACAATATTTTTAGAACACATCTACATCGCTGCCCAAAACTAAAACCAATATCCTCATAAAAGCTTTTTTCTGAAATCTGTATACAAATCCGTAATCCAAACCGAAGTCTTGATATCTCAGAGCATTGAGAGTTCAGCCCCTTTCATATTTTTCCTATTGAAAATGTTTTGCAAAACTAAGATGAAACATGTCAAAACTTTTTATCTACATTTAACATTGAATAGTTTCAAATTTTCTGAAAATATGACATTAATCTTTACAATTGTTTCTATTGACTAAAAAACTTTTCATCTGGCTTTTTATGTTTTAATCCAAGACGAAAGTTTCATCATTTAGCGTTAAGGCTTCTTTTCGATAATAATGGCAACATTTGTTAAAAACGTCATTTAATCTGTCAGGACTTGATATTTTCAAAACAAACTGTTCTTTGTAGCTCTGCATTACCTGTAGTAATTTCCCAAGGACGGTGATAATTCAAAATAATTTTATGGGAAAAAGTTCGAGAGCAAGTTGAATGTCAATACCACATCCTTGAAAAATCAGAAATCAAAAAATTTAAATATTTGGCTTACATATAACAACTAATATTAATTTTCCATAATTTTCTTCATAGTATAACAAATAAATTTAAATATCAATAAACCGACATGAAATAAGGCCAACAAAAAATATTAAAAATACATAATCATTTTTTTAAATGACTTAAATGAATTATTTAAATTATCCGTTTGTTTTTTGTGTTTGTTTTCATAACCTTCACAAAAACATGTCTTCGCACATAATTTTAGATGAATGTAAAATAAAATTCATCAATTTTACATTATGAAATCATTATATCATAAAAAATTTATTCAACCCAGCCATTTTAAAAAAAGTTTAAAAAGTTTTTCAATTTGTACATTCTTTTGTTTATTATTATGATCATTAAAGTTTATTACTATTATCCTTAAATAAATTTCATTTCGCTTCGTTTTTTTATTATTCGTAAAACATACGGTTGACATGTGTACATATATGTACATGGGTTAATGTGTTTTACGACATGTGCACGGTGTGGTGCACATCATGTGCATGACATATATTATGTAAAATTTTTTAAATGGTTTTTGTAACGTGCACAATTAATGCACATTTTATGCATGAAGGCTGTAAATTAAAAGCATCCACAATCACATTTAACAAATGGTGTCATATGCCAACATGATGTTTGAAGTAAAAATATTTTTGTTTTAAGGTTAATCTTGTTGGTTTTTACAGAATTTTTTCTTAAGCAAAAACATAAGCAAATAAAACTAAAAGACTTGGAACTATGGATTATTAATCAAGATTACGCATTTATTTACATTTCTTTACATATCTCTACATATCTCCTACTGAATTTTTTTTATTCTTCTCCATCTGGATGTCTTGCCTTGTAAACACATTTAAAGATATTAAAAATTTTTTCACAATCATTTTCACCTGCTTCATCTTTACAAGAGTTTACAGCAGCTTCGACCTGGATAGAATCACAATCGTTACTAAAATAAATTTTTTATTATTTTAATCCAACTCACCGCTTCCTTATCATCTTCGTCTGTCAGATTGTCAATAGCAACTTCAGGTTGAAATTGACCCTCTCCATCGAGTAAACCACATTTTTCAAAGAAACATTTTGTGAAACACTAAAATTAAATAAAAACACTGTCGTGAATGATATTGTTCTGTTAGCAATTTTGCTCTTACTTTTGGATCTCCTTCAGCAAATTCTCCAGAATGGAACATAGTAATTATGTTGGGATCAGCTTCGGTTTCCGTAATGCACTCTTTAGCATGTTCTAAAGCAATTTCTTTTTGTTCACTGGTCATACCCTGTTGATAACAAAAATCTGTTCACTATTAATACAAAAATAAAGCTAAATTAATAGTTACATTAACTCCATTATAAAACACTCCAGCTATGACGACAAACAATAAAGTGATTTTCATCTTGAAAATATTTTCAGCTTCAAACTTAAAATTTTTTTACTGATTCAATTTTGAAACTAATTTGAAAACAGATTTGCAAATGGTTTTATACAGAAAATCAAACGGAAATTACAATCGTGACAGATTCACATAGATAACATTTACTAAATCTTAATTATTTTCGTTTCGGTTACCAAGTTTTAGATAAGAAAATCACTAATCAAAAAGAAATAAAATTGTGTTAATGAATTAATAAGTGTTTGTTATTCAACGGAAAGGTGCTATACTGATACAGGCTATGATGCGCTATTTTATTAGAAGTATTCATGTAACTAAAAGTTCTGATATTAGAGAAAAAATGGATATTTATCATCAGACATTAAGTTTTAGTTAATAATTGATTGCTGTTTCTCATGGTGCTTATCAATATTTATTTATCACAAAAGTAAATTTAAATGCAAAATTGTCATGAAAATATATTGCATAATCATTGGCTAAAAATTACGATTATTAACAGTATAATTATTTTAATAAAAAAATAATTAAAAATAAAATAGCTGTACATGTTTGTTTTGAGTCGATCTTTGAAGGATTAAACACCCATCCCACGCACGATATAAAAACCCTGGTAGGTGACTTAAATGCTTAAACTAAAAAATTAGCTTAAATCCCATAGCGCGGGTTTTGCGCGGCTGAGTTGGTTTTTATGCAAAATATAGTAATGTGTAAATCTTTTAAAAGGTTCCATAATACAATGTGAAAATCAAACGGAATTTTTGATTGGGTAGTAAAAATCCGAAATTCTACGTCCACGCCGTGCTACCTGGGTTACGCTAACAGAATTAGGTTGGTGTAGTTGAGAGGGGCAGAGTAAATACTGCTTATACTCAATGATTCTGCACCATGGCGAGTGATTGGCGCCATAAAACCAATGCAACTCAAGCGTCTGTTCTCCATGTTAGGGGCGGCTTGGAGCGGGCGTCTGTCTTGGATCAAGCGGCTCGCTATATAAAGGTGTAGAAAGCGTCTGTTCTCCATGTAAGGGGCGGTTTTCAGCGGGCGTCTGTCTTGGATCAAGCGGCTCGCTATATAAACATGTAAAAAGGTTGTTTCTGGTGACCTTAAGATGCAGAACGAACCCATTCACGAAAATTTGGGTTTGGCGAAGGGCTAACACCCCATTTCCGTAAAAAAATTATTGTCATGAATTCTGTACACAGGCCTCGGAATATCTCGGATTCATTATTGGAACGACCTCGGAAACTGTACCCGGACTACGATTTAAAAATGGGAACCTGGAACGTGCTAAGCCTCAGAAGACCAGGAGATCTCCTAAAACTCACTCAACAAGTCGAGAGCTACACACTGGATATAGTGGCATTACAAGAACTAAGATGGCCAGGCAGTGGAATCCATGAAACAGCGAAAGGATACACTCTGTATTATTGCAATCATCAAAACGGAGGAGAATTTGGACATGGCTTTCTTATACACCGTCACGTGAATCAGCATGTTATCGACTTCTGCCCAATTAATATGCGGTTATGCACTCTGAGAATCCACACGCAAAAGTTCATTGTAACGATCGTCAATGTTCATGCACCTACTGAAGATAAAGCAGATAATATTAAAGACCTGTTCTTCCTAGAACTCGAGGAAGTCATCAATAACATCCCGCGGCACGATATAAAAATCGTGGTAGGTGACTTTAATGCTCAAATCGGTAGGATTGCAGAACTTAAAACACATATTGGCCCTAACAGCTTGCATCATACCAGCAACAATAACGGTTTTCCCGCAGCCGAGCTGGCTATGATGTATGATCTAGTAATTTCCAGAACTTTCTTCCCTCACAAGAGAATTCACAAGGCAACTTGGAAATCAAATGACGGAAGAACGGAAAATCAAATCGATCACGTCATGATCTCTAAGAGACACTCTACAAGTATAACTGACGTTCGATCATACAGAGGTGCTGATATGGACACCGATCATATGCTTGTCATCTTTAAGTATAAGTTCAAATTATCATCTGCATTTAATAGGCAAGCAAAAAAGACCGTGCGCTGGAATGTCGAAGCATTTAAACATCCGGAAACGCTGAATAGATATCAGGAAATAATAACACAAAACATAGAAGAGCATGACATCTCTTCTGAGATGCCATTAAACATACAAGAAGAATGGCAAACGCTTCAATCAACCATTATAGCGGCAGCACAAACTACAATCGGAAAACGACCACCGAAATCACACAACGAATGGTTTGACGACGAGTGCCGCCAATCCGTTGAACATAAACAAAAACTGCGAGAAAAATGGTTAATAAGGAACACCCGAAGCATCCCAAGCTGATTATCTATGCGCCAGGAAAGCCTCAGCAAAACTTCTACGTAAAAAGAAACGCGAACACACGAAGAGCTGCATCGAAAACATCAACCAACATGCGGCCAACGGAAATTCAGAAAAGTGCTTTGCCAATGCACGGAATCTGACAAAAGATTTCCACCCAAGATCTACAGCCATCAAAAATGAAAATAATGAACTCACAACAAGTGAACGTGATGTGCTGGCAGTGTGGCGATCCCACTTTCAAGACCTACTGAATAGGACGAATGAAGTTCATCCTATTCGAGCAATTGCTCCATCAACTGAGGAGATTTTTGTCCCTTACCCAGCAATAGAAGAAGTGGAAGCTGCCATTAAAAGACTGAAAAATGGCAAATCACCAGGTTTCGATGGAATTCCCGCAGAACTTCTGAAAAATGGAGGAGCAGCTCTGGTCTCACGTATATACGATCTGATTCTTGCAATCTTGGACCAAGAAGAACTACCTGCTGAATGGAAAACAGCTCTCATTGTTCCGCTACATAAGAAAGGTGACCGTCTAAAGTGTGCAAATTATCGTGGCATCGCACTGTTGAATACTGCATACAAAATACTAGCTAATGTCGTACTTGCTCGACTCATCCCGTTCGCCGAATCTATCATCGGTGACTATCAGTTTTCGTCCCAACCGCTCAACCACAGATCAATGTTTTACCTTAAGGATGATTCTTGAAAAATGTTGGGAGTACAACATCAGCATTCACCAGCTGTACGTTGATTTCAGGCAAGCATATGATAGTATCATCCGCGACAACCTCTGGTCAGCACTCACATGCCTTGGTATCCCAGAGAAACTTGTTTCTCTGTGCAAACTCACAACATGGGGATCAAATTGTAGAATAGTAATCGAAGGGTCAGTTTCTGGTCAGGTGTTCGTCATCAGGTGTTCGTCAAGGTGATGCACTCGCGCCCGTACTATTTAATTTGGTGCTGGAGTACGCGATAAGAAAAAGCCGAATTGAGACACAAAACTGCATATATAACAAATCTAGTCAAGTTCTTGGCTACGCAGATGATATTGTGCTTCTCGGACGTCGAACAAGCGATATTAAGGATAGTCTCTCTCAGCTTGAAAGAAATGCTAAACGGCTTGGATTATGCATCAACACCGGCAAAACCAAAGTGCTAACAACATCTAAGAACATACCTCCTGGAAATCTGGATACTGGCGACTATGAAGTGGAACGCGTGGAAAACTTCAAATACCTCGGGTCTGTAATAACATCGTCAAATGACATGCAGGCAGATATCAAAGCCCGTGTCTCTGCCGCATACAGAGTTTTCTACGCATACTCAAAACTTCTGCGATCAAAACATCTTTCGCGGTCGTGTAAACTCACACTTTACAAAGCATTAATTCGACCTGTGCTTACATTTGGAAGTGAAAGCTGGACACTGACTTCCTCCGATTGTAGAATTTTATCAACATTCGAGAGGAAGGTTATACGAACAATTTATGGTCCATGAAAAGTTGCTGAAAATCAGTATAGAATCCGAATGAATCATGAAATCAGACAGCTTCTTGGAGGCTGCGATGTAATCGGATTCATTAAATCCAACAGGATTAGATGGTTTGGTCATGTAGAAAGGGCTCCATTGGATAGAATGATAAAAAAAGCGTCCCAACAACAACCAGCTAGTGTTCGTCGAAGAGGAAGACCTAGACAACGCTGGCGCGATGACATCATCCAAGACCTTCGTGATATAGGATGTCGAAACTGGGGTCAACTGGTCATGGAACGAGATGATTGGAAGCTGGTGGCACAGACAGCAAAATCCCTCCATGGGATGTAAACGCCAGAGAGAGAGACTAATTTTTCTAATAAAATGAAATTTATTGAGAGAGATATTAACTAAATATTCCTGTGCGGGTAAACTCTATTCAGTCAACTGTAGCACCCTCAATCTTAGCTCTGGAGTATTCCTTAATGCCACGTAATTGAGGAAGGAATGTGCCACTAGCTAGATTATTGGCAACAAAATTTTAGTTTTGTTCCTGCAAATTGGTAATATAAATTTGCTGTTTACCTTTAATTTTAATTTATTTTTTTCTATCCGATCATTAATATTAGCCTATGTCATATTTTACATGGGATAGGATTTATTGTTTAGCTAAAATATTAAAAAAAACTTCTTTAAAAAAATATTAAAAAAAACGAAAAAACAAATTTGCGTCCATCAACACCTTATAACGCATGTTGTTATGGCACCTTGTTTAAAAGGTTTTTATTTGTTGGTGTGACACATATTGTAATTCCTACTACACACCACATTTTATTAAAAAAAAAGTCAGACAAGTGCGAATAAAATTCGCTCGTCAAGGGTTCCGTGAATGTAAAAGAACACAATATCAAAAACTATTGACAAAAAGTTGTGTTGTAATGTCCTTATATTTCCAGACCATAGACGCATAACAAAATAATTAATGTTTAACCGTAAATGTCAATAGTAAATTACAATCAAATCTACATTGATCAAAACTAACTCAAAAAATGTTACATTAGGTTAAATCTCATCCATAGGTGTTTATGGTAACTCAAGAAAGATTCACCAGCTTGTAAATGGTTTAAATTTGATTATTTTTTTGGTCAATCAAGTGTTGAAATTTAGGGGGGGGGGGGGAGGGGGTGGAGAGGCTACATACTAAAAATATTTTTTTTCAATAACACAAAATCTGTGCACCGCTAAGTTCTAAAAAAATTGTAATGTTTCTTAAATTAAGTGCTCCTTCATATGACACCCCATTCGCCTGGGTCAAAAGTGGTTTTTTACTCTCCCCACACCCATCCCCTAAACACACAGAAATATAGTTATTTGAGACTTTGCTATGATTTTCATTCAAAATTTACAAATTTTCCTGTCTCTGCGAATTTTTTCAAATTTTTCTGTCTATCATCGTCGAAACGTAGGGAGCGAAACGATCTGAATTTCGCACTTTTTTGATAATAACTCAAAAACTTTACATCACAAAATTCTAAAAAAAAATTGCAGTGATTTATAAATTAGGTGCTCTTTTAAATGACATCTCACTCGCTTGGGTCAAAAAAAGTTTTTACAAAATTTAATAAATTTCCTAGCTCTGTGGATTTTTTCAAATTTTTCTGTCAATCAGTGTCGAAACGTAGGGGGGGGGGGGGGGAGCGGTCTGAATTTTGCACTTTTTTGTTCATAACTCAAAGTGCACCGAAAAATTCTAAAAAAAAATTGCAACAAATTCTAAATTAGGTGCTTTTTCAAATGACACCCCACTCGCTTGGGTCAAAAAAGTTTTTTCTTACCCTCTCTACACCGGTCCCCTAAACACACAGAAATATAATTATTTGAGACCTCGCTATAATTTTCATACAAAATTTACCGAATTTCCTAACTCTGTGAGTTTTTACAAATTTTTCTATCAATCAGTGTCGAAACGAAGGGGGGGGGGGCGGTCTAGAAGTGGCACTTTTTTGAAAATAACTCAAAAACTGTGCATCGCAAAATTCTGAAAAAAATTGTTATGCTTTTTAAATAAAGTGCTCTTCCAAATGACACCCCACTTGACCCTATTTTAAATAGTGATTTTACCCCTCCTCATATCCACCCCCTTAATAAATCTAAGTATGAGAATATGAAACTTTTTATATTTTTTATTAAAAACGTACTAATTTTTCTATCATTCCAAATACATTTGAAAATTTTCGATCAGTTAGGTTAGGTGAAAATCGAGGTAAGAAAACACGAAAAAAACGTCATTATTCAAAATTATACAAAACATGGTGAGGTGTAAAATTCCAAAATAAGTTTTTAAGGAATACTGAAATGAAGCCCTTTCATATGATACCCTACTTGAATCTATAAAAAAATATATTTTCTCAGAGGTCTCACATCGCACCCCTGTAAACCAAACGAAAACCACTTTAGTTTTATTTGTATCCGTCATTTCATATGAGCAGATTAGTTTTATACGCACTTCAAATTTCAAGTCCATAGCATTTATAGTTTACGAGATAATCGATATAATGTGAAAAACTCGTTTTACTCTCACCAATAGTGTTCCGTATAAAAAAGTCCAAGCGGCACGTATATCCGCTAGAAATAGGTAGATTTCGAGATCAGACAGTTTTGTGTACCAGTAGAATCTGATGTATCAGATTAGTTTAAACAAAACAAACTAATTTCAAACAGATATCAAACAAATTTTAAAAAGAAAATTAGCTACCTACAAGCAAAATTATATCTATCCAATTTTGCAACAAACAAATATCAAATCTACCACAGAACATGTGTGTGACAATTTATGACACAAACCTACTCTATATCATATGTCGTGCAATTACTGCAAAATATCAAAATAGTTTATTTCTAAGAAAAAAAATTAGTTTCTTCTATTCAAATCTTTTATTTTTTTGACTGTTATAAGGTTGACATTGACTGTTATAAGGTTTTTGGAAATTGTAGTTGGGGATTGTTGCAAACTTTTTTGTTGAAGCCAACTTGTCAAAAACCTCTAACTGCAGAGGTTTATATTTATTAGAAACGGATTAAAATGTTTCCACAAATTCTAAATTTATGAAGATTTTAAAAATATTAGTATCCAAACGGCCGTTATAACGGATTAAAAAAACCACTTTTTTTTCTAGTATAAAGCCTATAGTTCCTTAATCATGTGTCAGATTTTTCTGATTTACGAATTTGTCCAAGATATTAATAAAACACACATTTTTAAGAAAGGTTTTTTGATCTGGCTCCACAAATGCAACCGTGAGAGCGCCGGTTGATTTAAACGCATTTTGTGTTTTACAAGCTTTTTTGTTGGAGCCGCTCACTCAGAAACCTCCAACTGCAGAGGTCTTTTTTTGAAAGAAATTGATTAAAAAGGTTTCAAAGATTCTAAATTTATGAAGTTTTTAAAAATATTAGAATCCAAACGGCCGTTATAACGGATCTAAAAAACACAGTTTTTTTCTAGTATAAAGCTTCTAGTTTCTTAACCATGTGTTGAATTTGGCTGATTTACGAACTTGTCCAAGATATTAATAAAACGCACATTTTTAAAAAAGGTTTTTTGATCTGGCCTTATAAATGCGACCGTGAGAGTGCCGGTTGTTTCAAAAAAAAATTTTTTTTTGCAAACTTTTTTGTTGGAGCCACTCACTCAGGAACCTTTAACTGCAGAGGTCTATTTTTAAAACAAATTGATAAAAAAGATTCCAAAGATTCTAAATTTGTTAAATTTTTTGAAATATTAGTATCCAAACGCCCGTTATAACGGTTTTAAAAAATCAAATTTTTTCAGAAAAAAGCCTCTAGTTTCTTAACCACGTGTCGGATTTTGCTGATTCACAAACTTGTCCAAGATATTAATATAACACACAAGTACAGAAAATTTTTTTGATCTAACTCAACAAATGCGACCGTGAGAGTGCCGGTCGTTTTCGTTATATCTCATATCGTTTATATATATATATATATATATATATATATATATATATATATATATATATATATATATATATATATATATATATATATATATATATATATATATATATATATATATATATATATATATATATATATATATATATATATATATATATAAATATATATATATAAATTTTTTTTTTTTTTTGTTTTTTCGTCTCCGCTTTTCATATATAGTCGTTTGGCACAAAAATTTTTCCGAAATTCCGAGATGAAGCCCATTGCAATAGGTAGATTTTTATATGAAATCTACCTAAAACGGAACCCTAAAAACGCAAACCAAAATAATCTGATTTGCAAGAAATAACAATTGTTTTGAGTTTTCAAACCATATGTCATGGATATTTTTAGGACAAAGCTTTACGTGGATGATAATATTTTTTAAAATTTCGAAATTTGTTTGTAACCGGATTACTATGTTTATATCATGATACAAAGATATGCTCGCAACTTTTTTTCTTTATTTTCTCTTTCTTCGCGTGACGTCACTAGGTGCCAAAATATAACCAATTTTATCAGAAATTTTCTGTTGTCTATTGTATACACGTTTCCGTATGTACAACAGAACTGATCTATTCACTGGGATTTATTCTCATCGTCTTTGATTCTATTGGTAGTAGTTGACCACAAATAAAATACCAAACTGTAGATCAAAAATTTTTTCTTTTTATTTATTTTCTTCTAGATATTACGGTCCTTACTGGGACCCTCATCAGTATTCATAATAACACTGAACAGAACTTTGAACTCTCTGAGTCTAAGTCTAAGTCTCACTCTGAGTGAGTTCTAACTTCTGTTCAGTGTTATGAATACTGATGAGGGTCCCAGTAAGGACCGAAATATCTAGAAGAAAATAAATAAAAAGAAAAAATTTGTTGGTCTACAGTTTAATATTTTATTTGTGGTCAACTACTACCAATAGAATCAAAGACGGTGAGAATAAACAAATTTTGTATTTTGTTGTTGTTAGTTCTACTTGTAAAATATCACGCAGTGACGTTACACAAATAAAAGAGTGAGAAAAAATCGAGATGTCAAGCATATCTAATTATTCTTTGTATCATGGTTTAAATTTTTGTATATCCTATATAGGAAAACAAAGTTTTCCAGTTCCAGTTTTTATTGAAATATTATATTTTATATAATAAGATAGAATGAGATAAGCGATTGTTGTTACTTGTTAGGATGCATTGTCTGTATTGAATGATGAAAATATGTTAGAGGTGATCTGGTGGTGGTTGGAAGTAGTTTGTTTTTTTTCCTTCCATCAGTTTGTATCCTAGTTTTTTTTTCTGTTTAATTAAATTAATTTTCTTTCTGCTATTTTTTTTTATTTTGTACTCTGCATTTTTGTAAGGGAATAGGACGGGTGTAGGACGGCTTTAATTGAACCTCCATCTGCTGAGCTATGCAAGAGCATTGCTAGGAGTTCTTTGCTCGCATTGATCTTCCATCGGCTCAATTTTAATATTTTACGTCGTCCCGTTACAATAGTTAGAAGAAATACAGAAGATTCAATGCATGTTAACAAGCAGTGTGATAAATTTTATGAAGCAATCGTTCTAGCATATATAATATGTCTTTTAAAAATTTACATAATCAACTTCCTTAAGTGAATTTTCTAATATTGATAAAACAAATTTATATAATTTTTATAAGAAAACATAAAACAATTTTTCCATAGAGACAATCAAATAAAAAGTTCCATAAAAACTGAAAAGTGAAAATTCATGTCAATAGAAATATGTTTTTCATATATCAATGTACCTACTTTTTTCATATGTATACTTTGTACACGAAGAATAAAAAACGTAACATGACAAATATACATTTTTTTTTATTACTTAATGGAATTATACTACTATCTTATCTATCCTATATCGCTAGACCTGAAAACAAATTACGGGACTTTACCTATTCTAAAACAATCTTGATGTGTACAAACATTCATATATAATGTTGAGATAAAACATAATCACAGCATATATCACTCAAAAATATATATCATTTTTAGGGAGTCATACATCAAAAAACAAAACTTGGTTTTATGTGTTTTTTTTCAGGGACCGAGAAATAAATGTAAATTTAGAAAATATGTTATTTTTTCTATATTTGGGTTTCAAGGAATTTTTATTAAAGTGGAACAGGCGCAATTCAAAATTGAATAAACGAATTATTTTGTAAAATTATTAAGTGATAGACTGATGGAAATACAAAGCAACAAAGTGGTTTTCGGCAAAGTACTGATGAGTTTAGTGAACAGTTTAACAACAGTCATTTACAAATTGGTTATCTTATATAAGAACAAAAAAACATGGATCTGAAACCAAACCAAACGAATAATGTTTTATCATAAATTTACTAACCACCACGTTATCAATTTGATTTTCGCTATTATTACCCGAATACAGCGAAGCAAAAAAGACGGTTATGTAGTTCCCTCATAACTTCTAAACCGCTATTCACAAACGAAAGGAATTAATTAGCATATTTCAAAAATATATATGTTGTAACCGTTAACTTGCGACTTTGCTTGCATGCACCCGAGCATCTGGAATAATTTCATAATGGCTAACAATCCATTAAATTACCGTTATATTGTTTATTGCGATAGCGAATACTGATGTATCGTTGTGTACACGATAACGCTACCGCAGCTATCAAAATGTGCTTACAATTATATTTACACTCATCGTTTCGATATTGTAAGTATCTAAGTCGCTTTCTAATCAAGTGAATTGCTGGATGAATTGGTTGTAGGCAATTGGTCTTATATTCAGTATTTCATCAGGAATAGAGCCAAAACAACAGAAATAAAATTTTTTGGACATTTTAAAAATACAAAACCATAAATTTAAAAACTTTAGACACAAACAAATATGTATACTGATTAATTTTTTATTATGTTTAAGGTTTCCATATGATGAACTGAAAAACCTATTTTTTTTTCACATTATTACATCCAATTCAAATTAACATACGTTCTGTAGCATCTTAATATACGTACACTGTAAGCTGAATATTGCAAAATTCCTATAAAATTCAATTTTTAGATGAACTCAGTAATCCACGAATACTAAATGTGAAGAACTTTATTTATCAGATGCGAACGCAGTAATCTTCAAGTTCTCGATCACAATAATTAAACTCATTGAAAACAAGCGTTTCAAAGAGAGCTACGACCCGAGCCAACGACAAGTTTCACCTCTTAAGTGCGTGATCTAGACTCTAGAGTCTCTTTCGACGAGAGAGTCACGGCTCAAGTCTATTAGCAGCCTCATGCTTGAAAACATCGAACAGGCGGAAAAAGAAACAAGACAACGAAAGAGGGGCGTCTACAACCAATGCATAGAATTTTGTTCAGAACCGATGAAGATGAGTTTAACACAGATGTTTTGTACAAAATATTTTAATTTCCATTTTTGTGGTATATTTGGATGAAATTTTGTGGCAATGGATGCAATGTAGAATAATTTATTTATTTTTTTATTGAATTTTTATTTCATACATATACACATACTTGAAAGTTTTATGCCGACGTTTCGGAGCTGAATTGGCTCCTTTTCAAGGCGATGATGATTTTTCTTATTATTACTGGTGATGTAGAGAAGAAAATCCTTTACAAGAGGTCCATAGTATCAAGATCCATAAACAAATACAAAAGTGTTAGACCACAATCAGGAACCAAATCAAAATTTCAAATTCTGAGAGGGAATTTTAATCAAGGAAGGGACATGTTTTAAAATAATAAGCTGCGGTAAACAATGCACTGCAAACGCACCCGCTGCGAAAGCTTTTTTTCGAGTAAAGAGTTAACACAATCGGATCCATCAGATATTGATTGAGTGCTAATATTTGGAGATGCATATTATTCCCAGTATCTATGAGAATCTGCCGATACAACCTATTTGTTTAAGTACTGCTGAATTGCTTCGGGAATTAGTATAACGAAAGTTGAACTTTTAAGAAATATACTAATTTTACTCAAAGAAAGCTATTATGAAAACTGACAACACTGAATCTACACACAACAAACTAATTATCGCTTGGAAATAAATCTCCTATGTTTTGAAAATATCCTAGAAAAATACGTATTAAGTAACATGCTAATAATTTATTCAGAACTAAAATCAAAAATTATACAAAGTAAAATGAAAAACGCTTACGTTAAATTTAACAGCTTGTCTTGAATGTTCATATTTTCTGCAGCATCATACAACTCACTTTATTAATTATTATTTTTTTTTATGGAAAACTGTTGAATAAAATGTAAGATGAGAGCCGCTGAATCAATATATTATATTCAATTTTGCATCCGACACAATATTAATGGTAGCCGCTCTACTATCACACATACTAACAGTTTTGCTCATCGGAAAACTGAAGTTTGCCAATGCCATATCCCCTTTATCATTATTTGATTGTACTGCGCCACTATCTGCTGGATTATAGAATACATAGCCGACCATCAATGATTTGTACCATGAGTATTTTATGCTATCCGCGATAAACTCATCTTTAAAAAAAACTATTGCAACAAGAGTTTTCACACTTATCCAAATAATTACATCACGGGCACGGTAGACATTAATTTAAATGACAAAGGCACTTTTTATGTTGATATATGTATTTTTTTCTATTTGTATTTTTTCAAAAAATTTATAAACTATCACTATAATAATAAGTTCAAATTTCTTTTTCTCTTGAAATAACCATTACATTTAAATTTCTATAATACTTAAATAACACATTTTATCTTTTAACAATATAAAATAAAACACTTTTTCCTTTTTAATTTTTAAATTTATACAGCGAGTTTTAAAGTTATACTACTCGCATTTATTATAAACATTCTCATTTGTATATCAAATTTTCCGCTTCTGTTTCCCTTTCCAACAATCACCGATTTCTCCAACGTGTTTATTATTGAAATTGAGTGACGCAACTAAATCTCAACAGTAGCATATAAAAATGTTGCGACCTTGCGAGTAATAGTCCTGCCGTTACATTAGTCTCTTATGAACTTAACTTTGATATTGATTGTGTTACAGAACTAATGAATGAACAGGTGAGGTGGTCGAAGGTAGTTTTATTCGTGCATTTGCAAAACGTGCAAGACGTTGTCTCACTTTTTTCTGACAATTGATCACAGCACAGGCATTATTACTGCAGAAACTGAAACATCAATTTCAATATTTAAAAAAGATTCAATTTAGTATTTTTTAAACCCAAACGATTTGCGGCATCAACTACTAGATGATGCACAATGCTAATAATATTTAGCACAATTGCATTTATCGCTGAACACTTACCAGTAGTTCTTCTAGCTAGAAGACGAATATTAGAATACCGAATACATTAGATATTATAAACAATGATGTGGAGGAAGATACAGCTTTTCCAGTCAGTACACGATATTTTCCGCAAGTCGAATCTTCCATTGCGAAGTATATTGCAAAATCTGAACCGGTGAATCTACTGGCAATATCGGAGACACTTGGTCGAGTTAGAGAATGGTGTGGAAGTTTTGGGAGGCAGATATTTGTGGTCCAGAATGGCTTACTAAGCCATCGTCAAGTGTCTTCACTTGAATGTGTATAAATGTGTGCGACTAAAGCTACGAGATAGCTCTATAAACCTTTATTTATGAGTACTTGCAAGCCTAAGCTAAGACACAGAATGTTATGTTTTGTTTCAGATACATTTAGAACGCGAACGGTATGAGAATCGTCTTTTGAACTTGGAAGAGCTAAGTCTTGGTGCATTTGCAGTAAACTATGAGTTGGCGAGTTTAAAAACTTACCAAGAACCCGCGGGGTAAGAAAAGACAAAGGGACCAAGCCTGGGCCAAGCCCGTGCCAGCATTTGGGGTTCGGCTCAAGATGGACATTTTCAAACGGCCCAAGCTTTACCAGGGCCAAGTCTACCAGGTCTACCAAACCAATTTTTTTCCAGACCTCCTTTAAAGGTGTGGAAAGAGTAACATATATGAAAATAAAGATAAACAAAATATGGTCTGCACATGTTTACAATGCATTAGACTGATTAATAACGCGCAACATAATAAACTGAACCATGGTTCAGTCTAGGCATTTACAACTGGTCCAGACTGAAACCAAAGCTAACTAGCCCAGGCTTGGCTCGCCAATACTGGACCGACATTGGTCCGTTGTTTAATATTAGCCCAGCTCCTACCCGGGAAGAGGATTATGATGATGCACAGGGTCGGGAAAAATTCAACGCAAAACGTTACCGCGTGACCTTACTTGAGCAGTTGCTGTCCACAAGTAGCAAAGGTGCACTCAAGATAAACCAGTTATTGATTTAAATAAGTTTTTATTCGCTAAGGGCCAGGCCTATATGGCCCTCAGCAGAGTCAGGTCTTTAGATGATTATTTATTCTTTCCTTGGATAGTAAAAAATTGTTGAAATATCCACAAGACTTACAATCTCTTGAGGAATTGAAAAGGTTAAGAAGTCTTTTAAATTTCGAAACATAAACCTATGAGTAAGTATTAAATTTAAAGCGGCTGTATAAATACTTTATTAGGAAATAATCTAAATAATGAAGGAAGTTCAAAAACTAAAACCCGACCACTGAAAAATTAAGTAATTTGAACATTTTTTGAATACTACATATTATGATGCAATTCATTTTCTGGACGGTATAAGTGAACTAAAAAATACCTGAATTTTTGAAAACATTTTATAGTGTTTAATTTGAGAACAGGGTGGCTCGACAAATTTCCGAAAATTAAAATGTTTATGTGTGTTCAAAAGGTAAGGACTGGCTCTTTGAAAAAAATACACAATAAACTTTTTGCCAACACTGTAAAAACGGGTACCGGTTACGCGGGTACCTTAACCTTTTGTGAGTTTTTTGTGACGAATGAATCTCTGATATCAGGAGCGGAATAAATACATTACAATTGCATAATGAAATAAGGAACAGTTCAATGTTGTCGGGTTAGCAGTCGTAAAACTTTTTATAGCATCGAGATTTGAGTCATGGAATTTTTGATTTCCTTTAGATATCTGGGAATATTTTTAAAACTGTTGTTTATAAGAATACTCATGATTTTTTGCAACTGTTACTGTATTATTTTGCTATCTCAACTTCATACATTATAAACAAAAATGTTTAGTAAACTCAAAACAAAGTCATATCACAAACGTTCACAAATAATTTCGAAGGAAAATTTCCTTTTAACACTGTCAAACACTAACACTTAGAAAGTTAACTTGATGCAAACAGCTTTTCATTTTCATCTAACCGTTCTTCAAACCAAAACTAATTAAAAATTAAAAAACAAATAATCATAATTCAATTACCACAGAAATTGTAAATTTTCTATAAAAGCAAATAGAAACATTAATACTTACCATTTTTTCCTCTCTATTGATTTAATATAATTTAATTGAATCATTTTCTTTATCATCTGCCTCTAAGTTGTTAATAAATAGGTAGGTTTACTGTTATTTAAATAATTTTATTACATTTTCTTCTGGTTTCGCTTAGTAGAACGACACCATAAAAATTATAAATTTCCTCTTTTTCAATAGCAGATTTTTGGTTTCTCGCTTTTAATACCACTGACAAACAGTAAAATTTTAGAGAAAGTTATTAATAAATAATAAATTTCAGAAGAAAAACAGATAGCAAAATTTATTTCTTTTAATTGGAAGAATAATTATTTATCATATTTTAAAGTAATTATCAGTTCCTAGGCAAATGTCGGTAGGAGTTTTTAAAAAATCGAACTTTTTTAAAGTTATTTTTGCACCAAATAATTCAGACATTAGTGGTAAGGTAGAATATTCGAGGGTTTTCTCTTTTTTTTAATTTTCTATTTTTATTTTTTTTATAATACTCGTCAGTTATAGGCGGTGATCTTATGTCCACACAACTTACACAAATTGCACAACTTACCCAAATTGCTGTTATTATATTAATTGCTGCACAACTTGTGCAAATTGTGCAACACAAATTACACAAAAATATTTTTTGTGGCAGAAAAAAAATTATTTGTGCAGGTTTATTTTGACATAAGTTTTAGGTTATGTAAACAAAAAAAATTAAAAATATGGAGGGGCCGAAATCTCACACCTCTGAGATAGCAAGACTTCGGTCTGGGTAAAGGATTTTGATTTAGTTTTCGGCAAAAACCTTTCACGAGGACATGGTTTTTAGTTTTGGGCAGCGATGTATATTAAACATAACTCTTTGTTAAAGAACAAGTATTTTTTTCTTTGTTTAAAAATTTATTACAAAACTAACACGAAACATCAATACGTTGCCGGAAAATTATAATCAAAATTCAAAATCCAAAATTATTGTTAAATTAAATAAAATAAAACTTTTTCAAAATTCCAAAAATATTCCAAAAATTAAAAAGGAATCAAATCTTTAAACTTTTTCTGAATTCCGATAATATTCCAAAAATTCTTAAAAATTCAAACTTTTCCAAAATTCTAAAAATATTGCAAAAATTATTACAAAATCAATAATTAAAACTTTTTTCAAAATTCCAAAAATTATGATGAAATCAAAAGTTTAAAATTTTTCAAAATTCTAAAAATATTCCAAAAATTCTTACAAAATCAAAAAATGAAACTTTTTTCAAAATTCTAAATATACATATAAAATTCAAAAATTCTATTTTTTTCAAAATTCTAAAACTATTTTAAAAATTATAACAAAATCAAAAATTGAAACCTTTTTCAAAATTCCAAAAATATCCCAAAAATTAAAATGAACTCAAATATTTAAACTTTTTCTACATTCCGATAATATTCCAAAAATTCTTAAAAATTCAAACTTTTTCCAAAATTCTAAAAATATTGCAAAAATTATTACAATATCAAAAGTTGAAAATTTTTTCAAAATTCCAAAGATTATAATAAAATCAAAAATTAAAAATTTTTCAACATTCTACAAATATTCCAAAAATTCTTACAAAATCAAAAATTAAAACTTTTTCCGGAATTCTAAAGATATTGCAAAAATTATTACAAAATCATATATACAAACTTTTTCAAAATTTCAAAAATATTTCAAAAACTATAACAAATTCAAAAATTTCCATGTCCAATTTCATTTTCAATTACATTTACGTCATAAAAACAGCTACATTTTTTTTCCAAAAAATTGGCTTAAAAATAAATGAAATCATTTTTTGACACACTTGACAACATTTTTTTTGCCAAACTTCAAACTCAATAATAATAATAAAATTTCATTTCAACAAACAATTTTATTTTTTTTCCAAAAAATTTTGTAACAAAATAAATAAAAATCTTTCTTTTGACAAACTTGACAACATTTTTTTGACAAACTTATAATGCCATAATTCTCAATAATAATAATAAAATTTCATTTCCATCAAACAATTAATTTTATTTTTTTTCAAAAAAATTAGGTAAAAAAATAAATAAAAATCTTTCTTTTGACACACTTGACAACATTTTTTTGACAAACTTATAATGCAATAATCTAGTTTTGTTCTCATATACCAATCCCGACCATCAAGATTTCTCCAAATTTAATGTTCCTCCTCGTAATTAGGGTTTCTAAATATCCGACCTATTTGATTATCTGGATATCGAATACATAAACAATAAATTTTTCGGATAATCCGGATATCCGGATAATTAAACAATAAATAAAACATGTTGTTTACTTTGCGGTATTTAAATCATTTATGTATATTTTTCGTGTATCTACATTATTAATTTTTATTAGTCACAAAATAACAAAAATAGTAACAAATCATAAATAATAATAATAAAAAAATTAAATTATTGATAAATTTAATTAAATTAATGAAGTTATTGATGCATTTATAAAAATGCATATTTTAGAATAATTATTGCATTAATTAATTAATTATTACAATGTCTCGAAATTGAGTCGAGTTCTAATTTTTGTCTTGGTAAGACCAGCAATTGAAAATACCCACTCCGTTGCAGTCAATGTAGGTTTTATTGGTAATAATACGCAATATAGAATATTTAAATTGCCCTCCGTTTTTTATAATTATTTAAATAAATGAAATCTTTTTTCAGCAATATGGAACTTCCTTCATTCTGCTTCTCAACATGAGTAATTAAAGCAATAGCATTCTCAAGTACTTTCTGCAGTCACGATTTCTTATACAAACTTCACTACTTAGACTTTCTTCATCTTCACTTTCAATAGTAATTTCATTAGTGATTTCCTCAGAGTCATAATTTAGAAGTACAGCTCTCATAAACTTTAAAAAAAATAGCCAACACTTCAGATTTTATTGACAGGGCTTAAGTTTATAAAACATTATTTTTTTAAATTAATATAGCATTAAATAAATATTAGTAAAATATCTTTACACTGCAGATTCACGAAGTGTTTCATAAAATATTCAATGATTACAGTTTTCAAAACATTAAAGTTGTAAATAAATTTTTAAAACTTGTAGTCACTTCACTGCACTAACAAACTTTGCAACGCAAGTTAATAGTTATTTGAACTTTTCAACGCAATTTGATTAT
The DNA here is from genome assembly GCA_963693315.1 of Diogma glabrata. NCBI lineage: Eukaryota > Metazoa > Arthropoda > Insecta > Diptera > Cylindrotomidae > Diogma > Diogma glabrata. The sequence continues at coordinate 98,264,960 of OY856187.1, forward strand.
TTTTTTACAAAATAAAGGGTTTTTTAATATTCGGATAGTTGCAAAAAAGTATCCGGATAATCGAATAGTCAAAATATGGTCGAATAAGCCGGATAATTCGATATCCGGATATCCGGATTAGAAACCCTACTCGTAATCACTTAAAATGAACGTTTTTTTAGCCAAAAATATGAAAATTTGCTATTTTTGACACACTTAATGATTTTTTTGACACACTTCCGGTACAGTTATCGAACACAGCGTCTTTTCGGACCTATTCCTTGAGTATACCTATTTTTATAAAAAAAATTTTGAAATCCCTCCAGCGGTTTTCCCTGCAGCGTAGGTAATGACGGCCGGCCAGCCAGCCTACAGACAGACATACATTTTTTTTTTGCTTTTTTAGAATCAGGAGGTTCCAAAACGTCGAAAAATGGCAAAAAAAGTGGGGGTAATTTCACTTTAAGCTCATGAATGTAATACTTCGGTTTTTCAGACTGAAGTAATTGGTGCTAAATATTGTTAATTTATTTATAATTCATAGCTAATATAATTTTTGTTCAATTTCGATATATTTTGTTTAAGTTATAGTTTGAAATTACTTTAAATTAATTTAATTTTTATTCGCCTACATATTAAAGTGTTACTTTATTACTGTGATTTGCGGCTTTAAAGTATCACTTTTCAACTAATTTATTTTGTTGTCATAGCTACGTCCAAAAAAGTAAAAAGCATTTGTATTTGTATAAATTCTATGAAAAGTAAATTTTTTTATCAAAGCAAGCCTTGAAATTCAAAATTTCATTATCCAATTAAAATAGTTGTTAAGATTTGTTGTCATTGCTACACAATAATTTGGAAAAAATAATAAATATTTTGTTAAAGGTTACTTGTTCCACATATTTTTATTTTAAAATTTATGAAAATTTATAATTTTAATTTAGAATAAACAACTTTTCTTAAAATATTTTGCTTGCGGCGAATAAAAAATAGTATATGATGCACGGACGTAAGCTATTTTGGACTTAATGTGGGTGCAAATCTCGGCTAGCGCCTCGATTTGCAAACTCCACATCCGTCCAAAATCTTTAGCTTTACGTTCTAGCATCATAATGTACTATTTTGTACATGTATAAAAAAAATTAAATCAAATTTGAAGTTTTGCTTGCACAAATGCTGTTCTTATAACCCTTCCACAAAATGCACAAATTTTAAAATTGACAGACACAAATTGTATTATACCTTGCTCAAATTGTGTAAGTTGTATATAAGATCGCTACCATACTCGCCTTTGAATAATTATTATTCAACCTAAGGTATTAACAAACATAACTTAAAAGAAGTAAATATAATAACTAATTTAATATACTATAGAGATGAATGAATGTGGATTGCAAATACGTTACAACTAATAATGTTTGAAGAAAAAATTGTTGATGTTACTTGCTAAATAATTCTACGACAATGCCGTTGATAATTTGTGCTCTATTTGTGCTCTAGCAAGCTCATTGTATTTATTTATTTGTACATGTTTCTATAATACAAGCATATCGCATTAATTTGTTGTAGGCTATAATATGTTAGAATGACCATCCTAAAGACGAGGCACAGACACAACTTTCCGTAGTCATAATTTTGTAAACCAGCCAGAGCTTCTCAAAAATAGACAAAGGTTTCTGATATCCATATCTTGTTGATATCCGTAAGATTATGAAATCTTCTGGGGGTGCACCCAGAAACCTGATTCTGATCTTATTCTGAACAGAACAGGAGCATTGCAGCTGTTTGCATCAAGGAAGAGGTATTCCCAAATTTGTCATGTTTGGTGGGTGACACAGTGCAGGAAGTGCTTTGCCGAATGAATTCATCGTTCTTCAAATTTGTTGTTATGCCAATATCCAGGTGAATGTTGAACTATCAGTCAACTCGTTAAGAAATGGAAGAGAGTTTCAGACTACTTTCGAGGTGCCAAGGCTCAACACAAAACCTTAATTCTAGTCTGACTGTCATTAAAGATCCCGAGGTTGCTTACAGACATTACATTATGCTTCAATCAATCTGCGATCTCTTATAAAGCTGCAAATTCAACCTGAAAGGCGCTAAGCTAACCATGATCAGGCATGCAGAAAGAAAGGTTTTAATTTCGTTCTTTGCTGAATTCTCCACGGCCAACTTTCCCATTAATTTTCGACCCATTCGTGTAGAAGTTGACCACACATGTATGTTAATCTAATTTATTTTCCGGTTATCTCTTTAAGGAATAACAGGTGTCCAGTCAGCAGTCGAGGATTATTTCGGAATGAAATAGTCTATGGTCGAAGGGGTGTCTTATAGAGGGCTCAGAATGCAAGTGAACAAAGTCTATTTTGTGCTACAGAGGTTTAAAGTTAAAGTTTTATAACAAAATTGCCTATTAATATTTTTTTAATTATAAATTAAATATGGTTAACCATATGTGGTCCAGCATATGCTGAACAAATGAAAAAGTGCCTGAACATATGCCTGAAAAAAATGCCTGAACTTATGCCTGAACCAAAAACATAACATGGACTTGCTGCATTGCTGCAACTTTACAACCCGGTAGACTTCAACATAACTACCATACTCACGGCTGTTTGTCTGGCAAATATATTGATAGGAGTATAGGATGAAAGAGAATTTCTCTGAACTTACATCAGGAGTTTCGGATTGACCGTTTTATTTAACAATTAAAAAAAATGTTACCCTACACACAAGAGTTGGTTGATCTTTCAATCTGTACATCAATTTTAATTGTTAATTTTCCACAAGTAGAGGGCTAGCTTTCCCTACTTTTACGATAATGTTGGGCTACCAACTAGCTTGCTGTTCAGAATACGGCTCAAGAAATTAGCAAGTTAGAGGTTAAATTCAGGTGGTTTGTGCTACCTAGATAACAGAATCAATGCAGTGTTTTGTGCTTTTTCCACCAGCCTACATCTATCAGTATATTTGGAGCGAATATAAGTAGCATTTTGCATTCGTAAGAGTACCAGGATGTTTAACGGATATGCCAAAAGTAAGCAACAGATCATTAATGACCAAGTGCCAAAGAAGAGGTTACAATACTCACTCTTACGGTCATTCATCATTCGGAGTCAGACGAGTCTCCTAAATTTTAAAATAAAAAGAACAAAAGAAAAAAATTATCGAAAATAGATAAATAATAGTGTTATAAGTGTTAATAAGTGTTAGTAAGTGTAGTAGCTAATAAGTAAATAAGTGTTATAGTGTTTGTGTTAATGTTTATGAAAAATAAAAGTGTTGAAGAACGGACGCGTACAATTATATAATTGGTGAGATTGTTCTTTATTAAAAAATTATTTGGTATTTTGTGTTCACTATTACCAAGGCAGGTAAAATTTTACCTGTTATTGCTTTGATGTAATAAATTTATTTATTATTTTAAAGCATTTGTCTTGGTAATAGAAACCCAAAAGTTTTGTTTTAGTTGTTAGTGATTTTTTTTGGATTGCCTGGGTTTTTTTTTCTATTTGAAGTTTTGTGACATGATCTAGCTCCTCCCACCTCGGACTTATTTTAGGAGTTGGAAAATATCAGTTAGTTGATTATGAAATGTTTTTTTTTTTTGACAAAAGTTAGGAATTTCGAATTTAACCCTTTATTTGTACTCTTCAATTTTGTTAGTGTATTTTGTGTCCCCATTTTTTTTTGCTTTTCTCTTATCGTGCTACTGTTGCATGAAATCTGCTACCGTGTTTTTGTGACAGAGATACCCAGTTTCTTTTGTACTGTTTAGTGTTGAAATTTAGGCCTGGCCGAATTTCAGTAACTATGCCTGCAATGTCAAAGGGTAAGTCTTTGTCTCAACAAAATGGCCGCAGAGTGAACCAACAGCTTAGCATTGACTTCACCAACATAAGAGGTCTCAATTCGAATCTAAACGAGGTTCATCACTACATCGAAAAAAATAAACCTGACATATTGTTTCTTATCGAAACAATTGTTAGTGGCAAAGCATCGAAGTTGGATCACGATAAATACCGGATACCTAGTTACGAATTGGAACATTCCTTTTATAACAAGCATGGTGTCTGTGTATTTGTTCGAGATTCACTTTCATGTATGAGAATTAAGGCCTACGAGTTGAACTCTAAGCACCATAATTCTATAGCACTGAAGATCTCAGGTGTTGATGAAACTATGTTTATAATAGGATTATATAGATCCCCAAATTCTCCCCCAGGATGTCCCTTTTTCGATCAAATATCGGCTAATCTAGACAAGATTACCACGGACTACCCCAAAGCAAGACTTGCCATTCTTGGAGACTTTAATATTCATAATAAAGAATGGCTTAAGTATTGATCGCGCACTGACGACGTAGGACGACAAGCCGAACTGATACTCGCAGATTATCACGGTTTGACGCAAATGATAGAGTGTCCCACTAGAATCGCAGACAATTCACATCATAACAATAATTTGCTAGATCTGTTTTTGACAAACGAACCAGATACTACGAAGACAAAAGTCGAACAACCACTCGGAGCATCGGACCATTTACTAATATCAGCAATAGTGCAATTTACATCACCGACACCAATTAAAGCAAATCCTCGCCGGGTTTGGAACTATAAACGCGCTGACTGGGAGGGACTGAGAAACTTTTATGACAAAACACCTTGGAAAACTATTTGTTGTGTTGATCAAGATCCTAGCACATCGGTAATAAGAATTTCTGAAATCATAAAAGAAGGAATGCGGCGGTTTGTTCCAAATCGATTAATCACTCCTAAAACTGAGCCTTGGTTCACACGGGATGTTGATAAGGCAGTGAGGAATAAACGCAAAGCATTCAAGACGTATAATGCTAATAAAACACCTGAAACCCATAGCGCCTATAAGAAAGCCAGAAATATTAGTAAATTCAAAATAGACTTGGACAAAGACGCGTTTATCCAGAAGAAAGCAAAGAAATTCGCCGAGCACCCATCTGGCTCACGTAGTTTTTTTCAGGCAGTTAAATCAGTCCAGAGCAATTTTACTCGATCCGCTATTCCAACCTTAGTTCTGAATGACATTCCCGTAAGCGACTCGAAAGAGAAAGCGGATCTTTTGGGTCGTATTTTCGCAGAAAACTCAAACATAGTTGAACCCCCCAATTCTCCTACACTCATTCCCCCAGTTGTAACGAAAATGAAACCAATTATTTTTCGTTGCAATATTGTACGGAAAATGCTTCTTTCTATCAATATCAACAAATCTGCTGGCCCAGACGGTATTCCACCCCTCATTCTTAAAAACTTTGCTAGGCAACTATCTCCAATTTTAACAAAAATTTTCTATTTATCTTATAAAACCGTAATATTTCCCGATACTTGGAAGCTGGCCAGCGTTCAACCCATATCAAAGAAAGGCAGTAAGATAGACCCTAACAATTATAGACCAATTGCAATTCTGTCGGTTTTGGCTAAAATATTTGAAAAATATGTTAACTATAATTTGATAGATTATTTGGAAATGTCGCGAATTATTGATGATAAGCAGTATGGTTTTCGTAGAAGTCATGCAACAGGTGATCTGTTAGCCTACGTATCCCATCTCTGGAACAAATCGCTGGAAAACCACGGTGAAACATTCAGTATTTCACTTGACATTTCTAAAGCATTTGATAAAGTGTGGCATAAAAATCTTATAGCTAAATTAAAATCTTATGGCATAAACCATCTTACTGTCTCATGGATTCATAGTTTTCTTACAGGTCGCCAATTTCATGTTAATTTAGATGGTATCACATCCAATATTTTCACAACCAATGCTGGGGTTCCCCAAGGTTCTGCACTCTCACCAACCTTGTTTCTTCTATACATTAATGACTTACTTATTTCCACAGTGCACCCAATCCATAGTTTTGCTGATGACAGCACATTACATGCATCACATGCATCTCCTAAATTTCGATCTCATACTGCAGTTACCACGGATAGAGAGCTGCTAATTGATTCCATCAACAAAGATCTGGAGCGTATAATGGAATGGGGTGATCGTAATCTTGTTTCATTTAATCCAACCAAAACCAAATTATGCCGTCTTTCACGAATAGAGCGACATAAAAATTTTCCTATTAAAATAAACCAAGAGGAATTGCGTGAGGTTGAATCAGTTAGACTTCTTGGAGTGGATATTCAAAATAACCTGAAATGGAATAAACATGTGTTCAACCTCGCTAAATCTGCAATGCAAAAATTAGGATTCTTGAGTCGATGTAAAAAGTATTTCAATCCCGAGCAAATTTTGCTAATCTTCAAGTCCTTTATTCGTCCATGTATTGAGTACTGCTGTCATGTTTTGGGAGGTGCTTGTCAGTCAACAATAAATTGTTTAGACTCTGTACAGAGAAAAGCAATACGGTTGATTGGTAATACAGAACTAACGGACCAGCTTGATTCACTCCAGCACAGAAGAAATGTGGCTGAATTGTCAATCTATAATAAATATATCTTTAGCGAATTCTCCTCTAAGGAAATTCAAAATATTCTTCCATCGTGTGCGCAGTATAATCGACAAACAAGAGCTGCCGAGTTATCCCATCCATTTGTTGTACAAATACCTCGTTGTAGAACTGTGTCCTTCCAAAACGACTATTTCAATAGAGTGGCCAAATTATGGAACTCATTGCCCTCCTCTGTATTTCCCGATGAATTTTCTCCTCAGGCATTTAAAGAAAATGTCCATCATCATTTAAAAAAATTAGTATAGTTATCCCTATATCCCCATTCCTTCCATTCCTTTATAGTTGACATGGTATCTTCGGATATTTAAAGAGTCTAAATAATGAATATTTCATATTTAGTGTGCTAAACATGTCTAACTGATTAATAAAAAAAAAAAAAAAAAAAAAATGCCTTTTCTTAAAAATATAAGATTAGAGTCCACTTCTAAATTCATAAGGTAATTGCCATGATTGCGGGTGATTGCCACGGGAAGTCTCGCAGAAAGTAACAGTATAATATTCATCACACTCCAGAGATTTGTTAAGTGAACATTAATTGATATATCCTCTCTAAATTGATTTTTTTTGGAAATTCTATCCATATTATTCCCAAAAGTAGTGGAGATAGACAATTTACACCCAGGGTTCGCTTGGTATCCAAGTGGCCTCGTTTATAAGGCAAGTCATGCTGATTGTCACAGGTTGTATTACACCTTGTTGCCGTTCATTTGCTAATCATTTTCCGAGACCAACTCCACACCTGAACCATTAAGGAAAGAAAAGAGCACGTAGCCCGGAGACGACTAGCATTATAAAACCAATTTGTTGTAAGTTTGTTTCGTTAAATTGTTGATGTTAGTTGATCTTTGGATAAGGAGAACTGTTAAGGTATTCTTTACTAACTAGTTAGATTTATTGATCTGGTCAAGTTGTGAATATATGTTTAAGGGAATAAAACTATGTATAAGCAAAATTTTTTTCTTTTTTAATAGTATTAGCATGGCATTTTCATCGCAACGACAAAAATGAATAATTATATTGAAGTGCAATATTTATATTGAAGTGAAAAAGACCTAAACGAACATAAACCGAGAAGATCACTAATAAAAAAACTTTATTAAAACAAATCAATGTTTTTGTGTCGATTACACAAAAAAAAAACAATGTTTAAAATATTAATTTTGTCGTACGATCAAAAATAATGTCGTACGAAAAAATATTCTTACCACCACAATTAAGAGCGAAAATGTGTATGTTTGGAAGACAATTCTTTTACATATATATTATTGCCCTTATAAGTATATATGATGAATGATAATATACTTCAAACCCATGCAAATGGATAGCATCTCCTTTTTAATTAGCTCTAGACTTATTGTTTTTCTTTGAATTTACATCAGGTGTTAAGTTTCCAAATTTTTGTTTCCCCTGTATTAAATTTAAGTCCGTCTCTGGTGTAGACTCTAATGGCCTATCAATATTTTCTTGTTCCGTTTTGAAAACATTGTTCAATAGCGTTGAGTGACGATGGACATTAAATATCTTTTTTTTTTTTTTTAATAAAATGTGTTGTGTAATAGGGTTTAGAATATGTGTCACAACAACACATAAATACCTTTTAAGACCTAGGTCTAGACCTGGGTCCCACAACAACTGGCGTTCTAAGGTGTAGATTAACGCTTTTTTTAAACATCTGTGGGTTGAAGCCACCTGAGACTAAGTGTTCCGGCAAACTATTCCATTTGTACGCAGTTCGGACAAAGAAGTCTCTCTGCGATCTGCCAGTATGACAGCGCGGGATCTTTACCGTTTCACCGGTTGCGGCAGCCGATTGTCGAGTGGAACGGGGGTAAGAATAAGTTTGAGGCATGATGCCGCTGATTTGATCTGAGCACTGCTGATGACGATATTTGTAAAAAACAACGAGGTCAGCAACAGTGCGACGATGTTGTAGGGAATCAAGTTTTGATGTCAAAGTTCGATCACCCACAATTCGTATAGCTCGCTTTTGAACAGAGTCCAAGAGGGCCAAGATGGAAACAGAGGCAGCCCCCCCAAACTTGACAGCAGTACTCCATACAGGGACGAATATAGGACTTATAAACATGGAGCAATTGGTATGGAGTGAAACATTTTTTGCATCTATTTAGGAGGCCGAGTTTTTTAGACTCGCTTTTTGCCATCGCCATTACATGATCGTTCCAGAGTAGGTCATTTGAAACTGTGACACCCAATAAACGGATGTTTTTACATTCACCTATTGGTTCATCACACATACTAAATAAAATATCTTTGGGGAACTCGGTCTTTAATCTGGAAACAATCAATTAACAACTGTGTTTTGGTAGAGTTGAAATTGACAAGGTTTTGGTCACCCCAGTCGGCGACTTTATTCAGGTCTTTGTTAACGTTTATGTCAGCGTCTCTCAAAAAAACTTGAGTGGTAAATGATTATTTATAACATGTTCAGTTACTAATTTTGTTGAATTTGCGTTCTTTAACTAAAATTATTTATTGTTATATATCATATGAAATTGTTATTTTATCTATTTTTTCCGTATGTTTTTCAGCTTGATAATGCTTGATGTTTACGACAACTTGAGCAACAAAATAATTTAAAACAAACAATGCAACGAACATCTTTTGATAAAAACATTTCACATTTACTTCGGTCTGAAAGACCTAAGTATTACATTCATGAGCTCAAAGTGAAATTCTTACCCCCACTTTTTTGACATTTCTCGACGTTTTAGGACCTCCTGCTTCTAAAAAAGCAAAAAAAAATGTATGTCTGTCTGCCGGCCGGCCGTCATTATGTACGCTGCAGGGAAAGCCGCTGGAGGGATTTCATAAATTTTTTTTTCAAAAAATAGGTATACTCAAGGGACAGGTCCAAAAGGACGCTGTGTTCGATAACTGTACCGGAAGTGTGTCAAAAACTCATTATGTGTGTCAAAAATAGCATATGTTCATATTTTTGGCTTAAAAAACGTTCATTTTAAGTGATTACGAGTACGAACATTAAATTTGGAGAAATCTTGATGGTCGGGATTGATATGTGAGATCAAAAACTAGATTATTGCATTATAAGTTTGTCAAAAAAATGTTGTCAAAAGAAAGATTTTTATTTATTTTTTTACCTAATTTTTTGGAAAAAAAATAAAATTAATTGTTTGTTGGAAATGAAATTTATTATTATTATTGAGAATTATGGCATTATAAGTTTGTCAAAAAAATGTTGTCAAGTGTGTCAAAAGAAAGATTTTTATTTATTTTTTACCCAATTTTTTGGAAAAAAATAAAATTGTTTGTTTGAAATGAAATTTTTTATTATTATTCAGAATTATAGCATTATAAGTTTGTCAAAAAAATGTTGTCAAGTGTGTCAAAAAATGATTTCATTTATTTTTTAGTCAATTTTGTGGAAACAAAAATGTAGCTGTTTTAATGACGTAAATGTAATTGAAAATGAAATTGGACGCGGAAATTTTTGAATTTGTTATAGTTTTTGAAATATTTTTGGAATTTTGAAAAAGTTTGTATATATGATTTTGTAATAATTTTTGCAATATTTTTAGAATTTCGGGAAAAGTTTTAATTTTTGATTTTGTAAGAATTTTTGGAATATTTTTAGAATTTTGAAAAATTTTTAGTTTTTGATTTTATTATAATTTTTGGAATTTTGAAAAAATTTTCAATTTTTGATTTTGTAGTAAGTTTTGCAATATTTTTAGAATTTTGGAAAAAGTTTGAATTTTTAAGAATTTTTGGATTATTATTGGAATTTAGAAAAAAGTTTAAATATTTGATTTCATTCTAATCTTTAGAATATTTTTCGAATTTTGAAGAAGGATTCAATTTTTGATTTTGTTATAATTTTTGCAATATTTTAGAATTTTGAAAGATAGAATTTTTGAATTTTATATATATATATATATATATATATATATATATATATATATATATATATATATATATATATATATATATATATATCTAGAATTTTGAAGAAAATTTCATTTTTTGATTTTGTAAGAATTTTTGGAATATTTTTAGAATTTTGAAAAATTTTAAATTTTTGATTTTATTATAAATATTGGATTTTTGACACGGAAATTTTTGAATTTGTTAAAGTTTTTGAAATATTTTTGGAATTTTGAAAAAGTTTGTATTTTTGATTTTGTAATAATTTTTGCAATATTTTCAGAATTTCGGGAAAAGTTTTAATTTTTGATTTTGTAATAATTTTTGCAATATTTTTAGAATTTTGGAAAAGTTTGAATTTTTAAGAATTTTTGGAATATTATCGGAATTTAGAAAAAGTTTAAATATTTGATTTCATTCTAATTTTTGGAATATTTTTGGAATTTTGAAAAATTTTGATTTTATTTAATTTAACAATATTTTTGGAATATTGATTATAATTTTCCGGCAACGTATTGATGTTTCGTGTTAGTTTTGTAATAAATTTTTAAACAGAGATAAAAAATACTTGTACTTTAACAAAGAGTTATGTTTGATATACATCGCTGCCCAAAACTAAAAACCATGTCCTCGTGAAAGTTTTTTGCCGAAAGCTATATCAAAATGCTTTACCCAGACCGAAGTCTTGATATCTCAGAGCTGTGAGATTTCAGAACCTCCATATTTTATTAATTAATTTTATTTTTATTTTTTCAATCGACAAACCATAAAATTACAAAAAAAAACTTCCACAATGTTTTGATTCAAATTTATTAAATGCTTACGAACAAATTGAGTATCGTTTTTATAGCGAGGATTTACTATGTTTTGTTTCTTTTTCATATACATTGGTCACACACAAATCATTTAATCTAGCATTTCTCTATATCCTCTCTATTTACAATTCTCGTCAAATGGGAAAATATTCCTCACTACATATACAAGAAATATTCCTCACTGCATTTACTGAGAAAATGTTAATGTTATTTAAATGTTTTGTTCCACAAGTTAAGACAATTGAAGTAACTGCGCATGGTGTGATATTCATGATTGACTCTCGTCTTGCTCAGACGTGTTTTTTGTTTGATTTTTTCTTTAATTTTTTAATAAATGTGTTTTTGTTACAAAATTTAAATTTCAGTATATATACTTTTGAGTTAAAAGTTTTATTGTTGAAAATTCTAGTTTGCGATTTATTTGCAAATTTTGCATTCAAGTGATTGTTGTGATTCAAATAATAATAATATAAACATAAATAGAAAACAAATGTGTGAAATGTGGCACTACAGATTTTGTGCAATATTTCTGGTGTAACGGATGTAATAATATTGTGGAGTATAAATGTGCTGGATTAAGAAGTAAAGCTGTTGGAACCTGATTCAGCGCTGTTTATATTTGGTAATAAAAAGAACGAAATATGGAATAATCAAATCAATGAAATCTTTTTTATCGCGTCATAACAATATTACGATAGATTCGTATGTATTGCAATAATTAATAAATCACGAAGAAATAAAATTACTCTAATTAGCCAAACTTAGTAAAGAGAGAGATTCAATAAACAAATTGTTACAATACCGGATTTGCAGGTTTTGGCTTAACCAACTGTGAATTAAATAATTAAAACAAAATTAGATTTTAAGATAATATTTTTGATAATAAAAAACATTACAAATTTGGTCTTACGACTAGTTAGTTGCTTCTTAAAAGTAAAAATATTAATTCATTTTTTAAAGAATTAGTTACATTTTGAACCTGTACAATATAATTAGTATTTATATTAAACTCAAGGAATTTTGTTAAAATAAGACTATAAAATAAACACAAAGTATTTTCTTGTGGTTAAACAAAGTGTTTATAGCTATTGTGCTTGGTTTGGATGATAAATCCATATCCTCTATACCGACGCAATATTAATTACTCTGATGCAGAAATTTTTTGTTGATTGGAGGACAACAACAAATTAATCAACCGTATTTAATAGCAGTAATTATAATGGTGACCCCGAAAATCGCAAACACGCGAATAAAAATTTAAGGCCGTGTAAACTGAAACCTGGACGCTTACTTAAGAATATAAGAAAAGCGTGCCAGGTAAATTGTAAGTAGAGTTTCCTTTTCATTTGCAAACCAAAATCTATATAGAAATAATTCTAATACAAATATTTTTTTGGATATAACCACGGCCATCTTTAATCCCGCTTGGACATAATTATTTGGTTAAAATTTTGTTTTGGATTATACGCTGGCAAGCTACAGCTTTATATATTAATATTAAACCAACTCAACAAGCATACATGAATAATAGAAATATTTAATAACTGACATTATAAAGCATCAACGATTGCAGGATTTGAAGCAAGATCATTGGAATTAACACAGGAAGATATTCAGGATAAATAATACAAGGGTGAGTGACATTTTGTTTACGTTAGTCTCTCTTCAATTTTATTCTCTTGGTTTTACAACTTAAATAAATAGATGAGTTTATTATTATTTTGAATATTTATTGATTTGATTATATATTATATTTTTTTATGGTATATATGTATGTTTATATTTATACAAACATATACATGTATATGTATTCCTTGATATATTCGGTTATCTTATGCGATCATACTCATTGATTTTTTTTTGATTTTCAATCGTTCGGGAAGAGAATTTCACAAATAATTTTTTTACGTATATTTTTTTATCGAAAAAAAAAATATTTTTTTTTAATTTTCTTCGAACATCAGCGTCTGGTTTGTGAATTTTGCTCCCTGTTGTTTTACATTTATACATATTAAACGCATATGAGCGATCCCGATTCGAAAACCGACACCGATTCAGAGAAAAAGGTTTTACGGTCAGGTAGAAGGGTTGAGCAACTACCACAAACTCCGTCAGAGCCGATTTCAATTCAACCATTATCGCCACCTGAAAAACCAAAACTGAGGATGGCAAATACAACACTCCCGGACTTCTTGGATACTGATCCTGGACTATGGTTCCTGCAGATAGAAGCCTTGTTTGCTTCCAGAGACATCACAGAGGACAAACAACAATTCGCAGCAGTCTTAGCCGCCCTAAAGCCAAAGGTACTTTCGGCGATCCGTCCTCTCTTGATAAACCTCCCAACTGCTAACCGATATACAACACTAAAGGCTGAAATTCTCAGTCGACTAGCGCAATCGGAGCAGGAAAAAATCCAAAAACTGTTCGAAACTGTAGAGATGGGGAACCAGAAACCATCAGCATTCTACGACCAGTTATTACAAATAGCTGGCGATTCCACAGCAGCCAACCCCACCCTTATTAAAGAACTTTGGGTGGCTCGCCTCCCAGCAAACGTAAAATCAGTGGTAGTCTCAATTAGAGACGACGATATTAAAACAGTCACAGCAATCGCGGATAGAGTGTGGGATGCTGTTAGCATGCCATCTGCCTTTTCGTGTGGTAACTTAAACAGCTCCAATGTCGATAGAGTTTCAGCACCCTCAACATCTACAGGGATCTCGAATACACCACAAAGCCACAACAGTTTAGAGAAAATGGTCGAACAATTGACAATTTCTCTTGATCAACTCCGGTCGCAATTTGGCAGCTGGCAAAATAACAGCCAGGGACAGAGATCCAGATCGATTACTCCCTCTAGATCATCGTCTTTTCGACAATCTCCATCGAGATCTAGAGGTAGATCTTCTTCCAGGTACCTTTGTTGGTATCATCGATCATTTGGATCAAGAGCTACAAGATGTGTAGGAAATTGCTCCTACAAATCTAGTAGAACATCATCGACATCATCATCATCACCATCAAACAGAAACACACCAAGGTCGGGAAACTATTAGTTCCCAACGTTGACACGGCTAACATTGGGATACAGACACCAAGCCGTCTGTTCATCAAATGTAGGAAAACTAAACTGAACTTTCTCATCGACACAGGCGCTGACGTATCAGTGATCCCTTGTCAATCTTTTTCTAACCTCATCAAAGATGAACACAATGTCCTAACCGCCGCGAATGGATCTATAATTCACACTTTTGGTTCCAAACTTCTCAACTTGGATTTGGGTTTCCGTCGAGAACTATCTCATATATTTGTGGTAGCGTCAGTTAGTAAACCTATTATAGGTGCTGACTTTCTGACTAAGTTCTCTTTAACAGTCGATCTAAAGCGTAAGCGCTTACTAGATACAAGTACGAAACTTTCAGTGAATACAATTTCGTGTTTAGATAACACACCTTCACTGCATTTGTATACTCTTCAAGGAATTTATGGGGATATTCTCCATGAATTCCCGACCCTTACTCAGGAACCCAAATACAACGCACCAGTCAAACACAACGTGGTTCATCGCATTATCACAGAAGGACAATTACCCTTCTCTCGGCCACGTAGACTGGAAGCTAACAAGTTCAAAATAGCAAAAGATGAATTTTCGCATATGACTCAGTTGGGATTGATTCGACCCTCCTCATCTAGTGTTTCTTCTGCTTTGCATTTAGTTCCAAAGAAAGATCAAGGTGACTGGAGGCCTTGCGGGGATTATCGACGTTTGAATGATGTTACCATTCCTGATCGGTACCCCATACCTCATATACAAGATTTTTCAATGCATCTTCATGGATGCACTATATTTTCTAAAATCGATCTGATCCGTGCGTACCACCAAATACCAGTCTCTGCGGAAGATATTCACAAAACTGCTATAACGGTCCCTTTTGGTCTCTTCGAATTCGTGAGAATGCCTTACGGTTTGAGAAACGCAGCTCAAACTTTCCAACGTTTCATGGATGAAGTAGTCAAAGGACTAGATTTTGTTTTTGTGTATATCGATGACATATTGGTGGCAAGCAATTCAACACAGGAACACCAAAATCATTTGCGTATACTTTTCAATAGGCTAACTGATTTTGATATTAAAATCAAACTCTCTAAATGCGTATTTGGCGTTCCTTCTCTTGATTTCTTAAGCCATGAAATCACAAAATATGGTATTAAACCATCCCCAGATAGAATCATAGCAATAAAAGATTTTCCACAGCCAACTTCTGTTCATCAAGTTCAGCGATTCGTAGGTATGATTAATTATTACCATAGATTCATACCTCATCTAGCCGAAATCATTTCCCCACTTCATGGTTATCTCGCTGAACTGGCCAAGAGTAAAAAAAAATCAGCCTTCATTTGGCCTCTACAATGCAGTACAGCCGTTGACACAGTCAAACTGGCACTAGTAAACTGTACACTCTTGGCTCATCCGTCACAAATAGCAAGTTTTTGTATTAAAACGGATGCTTCAGGTACTGCACTAGGGGCAGTACTCGAACAATTCAACAAAGGGTTTTGGCAACCTTTAGGTTTCTTTTCCAGTAAGCTCTCACCTGCAGAGCAAAAATATTCAACATTTGATCGCGAGTTATTGGCAATTTATAAAGCTATAAAGCATTTTCGTTACTTTGTAGAAGGTCGTTTGTTCACAGTGTTCACTGACCACAAACCTCTAGTAACATCAATCGCTTCAAAGACTGAGAAAAGTCCTCGTCAGGCTCGGCATCTCGATTTCATTTCGCAGTTTACGACTGATATTCAACACATCACGGGCATGGACAATGTCGTGGCAGATACGTTATCACGCACTGAGGAAATGGCAATCAATTTCACTGGATTAGATGAAGAAAAGCTCATCCTACTTCAAGGGTCCGATCCAGAACTCCAACATCTCATTTCAACTCCACAAGTCGTCGGTTCTAAGTGGAAATTAGAACCTATCTCCACTAAACATAATAGTAAACCGATCTGGTGTGAGACATCGACAAACATTTTTCGTCCGTATTTACCAGAGCCTCTTAGAAAATCTACTTTTGAGTCACTACATAGTATATCCCACCCCGGTATAAGAGCATCCCGGAAGTTGCTCTCTAAGCGTTATTTCTGGCCTTCAATGAGTGTTGATGTTGGATTCTGGTCCAAGACATGCCTATCATGTCAAAGATGCAAGATCCAACGACACACTCATTCAGAATTCGGTCAGATACCTGTACCGTCGGCCAGATTCGAGCATATCCACGTCGATTTGGTAGGTCCTTTACCTCCATCTCATGGATATCGGTATATTATGACAACTATCGATCGCTTTACTCGATGGCCGGAAGCAATACCTTTGGTTGATGGAACAGCTGAATCTACTGCTAAAGCTTTCTTAACTAATCACATTTCACGATTTGGCGTGCCGTTAAATATAACTTCTGATCGCGGGGCGAATTTTGAATCAAAGTTATTTCAGGAACTTATGTTACTCATGGGTTCTCATAAAATCAGGACAACGGCTTACAATCCTAAAGCCAATGGAATGGTAGAAAGATTCCATAGACAGCTCAAATCTTCACTAAAAGCTCATGGTAATACTACCAATTGGAGTGATACACTCCCAATCGTCATGTTAGGCATTCGGTCTTCGATCAAGTCTGATCTTGGATGTACTCCTGCGGATCTTGTCTATGGACAAAGCCTAAAGGTCCCAGGGGAACTATTTATACATCCCAAGGATGCGCATCCAGTAGAACCAGCAGATCTGGTTGAACATCTCAAGCAACGGATGCAATCCTTAATTCCGAAAGATACCCGGAAAGATCCTCAAACTAATATTTACATTCCAAAAGATCTTTTGGAATGCGATTACGTATTCGTCAGGGTGGATAAGGTAAAACCTAGCTTATCACCACCTTATGAGGGTCCATTTAAAGTTATTAGGCGTTTCCGGAAGAGTTACATCGTTGAAATAAATGGTAAGAATCAAAATATTTCAATCGACAGACTAAAACCTGCTTACATGACTGACGCAGTAAACAAGAAATCAAAATCACGGCGAGTGACATTTCAGTTACCTCCTCGACAATCACAACGTATTTTTTAAAAGGAAGGGAGTGTTGTTGGAACCTGATTCAGCGCTGTTTATATTTGGTAATAAAAAGAACGAAATATGGAATAATCAAATCAATGAAATCTTTTTTATCGCGTCATAACAATATTACGATAGATTCGTATGTATTGCAATAATTAATAAATCACGAAGAAATAAAATTACTCTAATTAGCCAAACTTAGTAAAGAGAGAGATTCAATAAACAAATTGTTACAATACCGGATTTGCAGGTTTTGGCTTAACCAACTGTGAATTAAATAATTAAAACAAAATTAGATTTTAAGATAATATTTTTGATAATAAAAAACATTACAAATTTGGTCTTACGACTAGTTAGTTGCTTCTTAAAAGTAAAAATATTAATTCATTTTTTAAAGAATTAGTTACATTTTGAACCTGTACAATATAATTAGTATTTATATTAAACTCAAGGAATTTTGTTAAAATAAGACTATAAAATAAACACAAAGTATTTTCTTGTGGTTAAACAAAGTGTTTATAGCTATTGTGCTTGGTTTGGATGATAAATCCATATCCTCTATACCGACGCAATATTAATTACTCTGATGCAGAAATTTTTTGTTGATTGGAGGACAACAACAAATTAATCAACCGTATTTAATAGCAGTAATTATAAAGCAACATACGATGTAATTGCTCAGTTAAAAGATTTTAAATTTTACTGCAATAAATGTAATGATTTATATCAATCTCAAATGAACATATTTTCAAAATTATATGATGCAATGCCTAACATTGAAGTAAATATTTCACAAATGTATAATGGTCTTAAACCAGTTTTAAAGGCTAAAACATTAATGAATAATATTGTTAATACGGATAACCAATTAACGGAAAATGAACCTACTGTATACAATTCTAATTCGTCATCAAATAATATAAACAAAATTAATGGTTTAAAAACTACTTTGAAGTATCAAAGTATAATGATCTAGAAAAACAACAATTTGAACATTTGGACAATAGTGATCACTCAAATAAAATCATAAATAAAAAAACTAACAAAAAAATAATAACAATATTAACATGATAACTGACCAAACTGTAGAATCAGCTGTTAAAATATTACCTACAAAGAGGAATGAAAATGTTATAATTGGAACTGGTAATATAAGTTCTTCTATAAGTGCTGTATCCCCTCGGAAATGGATATTCGTATCAAGAATAAAACCTGACGTGAGTGACGAAGATTTTAATAATTTTATTAAAAATGATATTGGAATTACTGATGCTAAATGTTTTAGAATTAAACAAAACATTAAAAATGGTGAAGCTCCAAATTATATATCTTATAAGATTAGTGTACCTGAATCAATGTTTTCCACTGCTATGAAAGCTGGATCTCGGTCGGAAGGACTGCTTATAAAAGAATTTGATAATAAGCAAAAATATTTTCACAACACACGATACCTGCCTCGTTGGACGTAAATGTTGCTTGTGACGGTACTAAATCAATTTTCAAATCAATTTACAATAACTTTATATATTTTCAAAATGTTCGCGGCATCTCCACGAAATCATCAGAGTTTTTACGATTTGTGTGCTCAACAATGTATCCAGTATATGTTATTATTGAAACCAATTTAAACCCTTCTATTAATAATGAACGCTGAATATTTTCCTGGTGAATACAATATTTTTTGATGTGATCGGTCGGAAGCAAATAGCTCCAAGTCAAAAGGAGGCGGTTTACTTATTGCTGTGCATTCCTCAATAAGAAGTTCATTAATTGCTACAGATTTATCAGTAGAACTATTGTGTCTAAAGCTTAATATTTACAAAAGGAATCTGTATATTTTTGGTGTCTATATTCCACCTACATTGCCTGTTGATGTTTATGCGAAATGCTGCGATACCATAAATGGGATAAATTCTAAACTAAATTTTAATGATGCTGCGTTAATTCTTGGTGATTTTAATTTACCTAAAGTAAATTGGACATTTGATGATGAAACAAATTGCGCTATTCCACATAATGTAAACAGTGAAATTGAATGTATGTGTATTGATTCACTGTTATCTTATGGGCTTGTTCAATTTAATAAAACTAGTAATTATATTGTAAGATATTTGGATTTATTCTTCAGCAATACTATAAATATGTTTGATGCAACTGAATCACTTCTCCCATATGCAGTTAATGATGTTAATCATAAGGCTATGGATATATGTATAAGCAATTTTGAATTTATAAACTCGTCTCATGTTTTAGATAATAATAGTTTTAGTTTAGAATTTTTTGATTTTGATCGTGCCGATATTAATGGTCTGAATTCGTACTTTGCTTCTATTGACTGGAGTTCAAATTTTACTCAAACAAATTTGGATATTGATGTATCTAAATTTTATGAAATTTTATTTCTAGGTTTTGATAGATATGTTCCGATTTCTATAAAACATGCAAATTTATCTAATCCTCCTTGGTTTGATAAGTATTTAATAAATTTAAAAAATAGGAAAAAGAAATTATATAAAAAATGGAAATTTTCCAATGATCCAGCAGTTAAATCGAAATTTCTAACATTATCTTCGGAATTTGATGAATATCATCTGAATGCATATAAAGCCTACAGACGGAAAATAGAAAATAACTTGTCTAATAATCCAAGCTACTTGTGGAAATATGTTGCTTCCGAACAAAATATAGCTGGCATTCCATCTACTATGTCTTTCAATGGCTCTATTTGCAATTGCAATCCTGACATTGCAAACCTTTTTGCATCTTATTTTCAAAGCGTGTACAAAATTGACAGTGGTGATGGAAGGAATCTTAATTTTCAAGGTAAAAAAAATTTTAATATCATTATATATTCTCCCATTATTTCACCTAAAACGGTAATTCAATCATTAAAATCATTCAAGGGTGGATCTGGTCCGGATGGAATTCCAGCTAAGCTTTTGAAAAAATTCGATTTGGTTTTATCTGAACCTTTATTGCTATTATTCAATTTATCATTGGCAGTTGGGGTTTTACCTGACATATGGAGGATGACAAATATTGTTCCAATCTTTAAAGCAGGTAGGAGGGATGGGGTCTCAAATTATAGAGGCATTTCCATTTTATCAGCTATTCCTAAATTATTTGAATCTATTATTTGTGATTACATGTATTTTAATTTAAAAACATATATTGCAGATGAGCAGCATGGTTTTTTTCGTGGTCTCTCCACTGTCTCTAATCTTGTTCAATTTTCTAAATTGGCTATCAATGCTATTGAGTCTAATAATCAATTGGACGTAATCTATACTGATTTTAGTAAAGCTTTCGACTCAATTAATCACCTCATTGTTTTGGAAAAGCTGAAAAACTTTGGTATTCATGAATCCCTAATTAATAGGCTCAAATCGTACCTAACTGGCCGGCTACAATATGTTAAAGTTAATGATTGTTTGTCTAAGCCAATTAATGTATACTCAGGTGTTCCTCAAGGCTCACACCTTGGACCATTAATATTTATTTTATTTTTGAATGACATAACCGAAGTCTTACAGTACTCGCAATGCCTAATATACGCCGATGATTTAAAAATATTCTATCAGATTGAATCTTGGAATGATACAGTTAAACTACAAACTGATATTAACGCAATAAATTCGTGGTGTGAACAAAACTTATTATTCTTAAATTTAGAAAAATGCAAGATTATCACCTTTCACCGCAAATCTTCTATCATGTATGGTGAATATAAAATAAAAAAAGAATCTTTAGATAGAGTATATGAAGCTAAGGACCTTGGAGTAATGTACGTTCCATCCTTCTCCTTTAATCACCATTTTGATAATATTATTGCAAAAGCACATTCAATGCTGGGTTTTTAAAGAGAATCATGAATGATTTCAATAACCCAAGAGTTTTAATCTTATTGTACCAATCATTTGTTAGATCACAACTTGAGTATGCGTCGTGTGTGTGGAGTCCTTATTATGTAAAGTATATTAGCAGAATTGAACGCATACAGAAATTATTTCTCTTATTTTATGTTAGAAAGTTAGGGCAATTTGACCGTACCAAAAAGTATTGGGAAAATGTTAGGGACATGCCACCCTACATTGACCGATGTAAGGAAACTCGTTTGGATACCTTAGAGGTTCGTAGGCAACATGCTGGTGTAATATTTATTGCAGATATTATTGATGGTCGTATTAATAGTCCTTTCCTACTGGAAAGTTTAAATATATATGTTCCTAGTAAAAATTTAAGGAAACGACAATTTTGTATTTCTTAAAAGAAAGAAATAAGTGATCCTGCAATGAATATTTTGATGAAGTTCTTAATTACTTTCATGATAATTATCAGCAACTAACATTTTTCACTCCCTCTCTTTACTCTCATTGCATTTTATGATTCGTTTTGACATAGTCAAACATAGTCAACAAATTTTTTCTAGTTTTGTCTTTACGTTTAGAGTTGCAACTTTGTGATTTTTGTCAGTTTTTGGTTAAAAGTGAAATATTGTGTTGAAAAACAATATACAAATCAGTGATTAACGGTACAGAAAATCGTACACGGATAAAAATAAAGCTATGATTGCAGGTCATAAGTTTTATATAACATAATTATAAATGTTTATTCCCGATAACCACTTTTTATAATATTATTGTAATATTCATGACTATAAGGCATCAATTTTTATGAATATTTAGTCGTGGAATATAAAACGTTGGCATAAAGTTTTGAAAAAAACAAAACAATGATTACTATTCATAAACAATGAATAAAAAAATTATAATTTTTCATGCCTGATAATCAGTTTATATTTAAAAATGAGCATGTAACAGAACTAGGAAGTATGAAATTTTATGAATAGCAAGGTATAAAATATATTTTCACCAAATAATAATTTTTATTTTCTAGTTATTTTATATGTTTTGTAGGAATGGAGTATTCTTTATTAGTGCGAAATTTTAATATTAGTTTTTCGACAGTAAATATAATTAAAAAATTAATAAACAAAAAAAAATATTTTTATAATTCACTAAAAAAATTTTTGTGTTAGGTGAGTTGTATATATACAAACTTTGTGAAATTTTAATATGATAGATAAATATAAAAATATGTAATATGAACATAAGGTTTAGTACATATATGATTATAATATAACTTACGAGTAGGACAAATCATATGACTATGAGGTTTTCGATATCTCGCGACACTTCATCAAAATTCAAATGCTAGGAATGCAAATGCCTAGTTCGTAATTTATTTATTACTAAGCGCCATAAATTTATGAATTATAGGCACATTATTTTATTAAAAATAGTTATATTTTGTTCCCTAGTAAGTATATAAAATTTTTACAACAAAGTTATTTCGTTGTTCCTAATTGGTCATACTACGTACCCGATACTCATAAAATTCTATGAATAATATTCATAATAAGCTTCTTAGTGATTTTTTGAAAAAGTATACCTTATAAGTATATAATACACCTGGCTTATTCACGGTTGAGAATTAACGTAATTTAAGCATGGAATATAACTTATTAGGCATAAAAAAAACCTCGATTTCTATATGTGTAGAAGCTGCAGAACAATAATATTTTGTTATAATAGTTTTTAATTTCAGGAAAAAACTGACGCGTCTAAATCATAGAGGAAGAAGGAAGAACCATCTCTTTAAAAAATATTAATGCTTTATTAAATTAATTTTAATGCCTCAAAAAATTTATAATTAATAAAATTCTAGTTTAAAACATGAAAATGGCTTTTAAAATACCAAAATTTTCATTTGTTCTATATTTTATTCTGTGTTCTATACTATTTTTATTCTAAATATTCTGTACGGGTTTTACGCTCTATGTTCACATTGATCTCACTAACTCCATAATTGATTTCGATTATAATAAATAAGTAATCAATGAGTTCGACTATTCTATAGTAGTGAAGTGCCTGCTGAAATTTGCAAATGAGCTCTATCATTTCATCAGTGATGAATCTTTTATGAAAATTCACTAATTATTTCGTCAGTTTGTTGCGGTAGTGAAATTCCTGATGAAGTTCATTCATGAACTCACTGTTTTATCATTCATGAGTTTCCGATAAATATTCATCAATAACTTCATGCGTTCCATAATACTGATCTTCATCAATAACTTCATGAGTTCCATAATACTGATATTCATAATGAAGTTCAGCATGGTTTTCATTAAAACATTCATTAGAAGAGAAGAGCATATACAAAAGTAAATAAGTGAATTCACATCACAAGCTCATATACGATTCATTGAATAGGTAATCATGATTTTCATGATGAACTATTGTATGAATTCACTAATTCTCTTTTACTAGGGAGTAGGGATATTGATGACAACTACAATTGTAGTGTGAAATAGTTTGAAAGTCATCTTTTGATCGTTTCTGGACGTGTTAAGCATATGAACCAGCAGTTTTGTTTGCGTGATGAAATCATGAATTGATTGTAGAAGACCTAGAGCGCTCAGAAATGTACAATGATTTAGTATTTTTGATTAAGGTCTTTTGTTATTTGAGTAATAAGAAGTGTGGTTGTGGTACTATAACGGGCCAACGGCCATGTTGGTGAGCAATGGAACAGGATGTTTATCATTTTGGTGATAAAAGTGATATTGGTATAACATTAAATTAATTCATTACATAACCTGGCCCTAGTAGAGGTATATCCTGGCTAATCTTTTATAGGATAAATATGGTATTTGAATATTGCATATAAAATGATATGAAATAGAATATAATTGTCTAAAACTGAATAAAATTAAACTTTTAGGCAAAATTTGATACACAAAATTGCATACATTTAAAGAGGCTTTTGTTGATTTCTATATACCGCAAACTTTACCTATTACTCTGACTTTTATGTTCAACCACCTCATATTACCTCAGTATTTAATATACTTTTTAACTTAATATATTTAAGTGTAGTCACTAACAATTATTCACTTCAGTCCAATGGACTTTTGTCTTTGTTATGACTTTCAATTTAACAATCTAGATTTTTAATGTCATTAAAGTTCAAAATTATGATTAAATTAAATTTCAATTCAGTTTTCAAATAAAAACTTGATTTTAATACTTTTAATAGTAATATTGTTTTAAACTTCTTGGTATTTGCATAGATTTTCGAGTGTCAAATATTCAACGATTTTTATTGCATATAGTTAAGTTAAAAAAAATCTGGTAAAGTTGCTTTAAACTAATATTATTCGTTCGTTGTTTTTATTTCTTTCTAGTACTGAAATAGGTTAGTTTCGTTTGAATCTTTTTTTCATATTTCTGAAATTGTACAAAAATATCGCGAAAATAATGGAAATAAAAAGCTCTTTCATATACAGTTTTTACAAAAACCAAAACTTTTGAGAAACATATATAGAATTCAAAATTTGTTTATATTAAAAATAAATATATATATGTACATTTAAATTGAAATATTAAAGAAGATTGATTTTGTAGTTGAAAATGAGAGAGAAAAATGCATTTTGAAAATAACGTGATTTTCCATCTGATTTCATTTTTGTTTTTCTTACTCTACAGAAGTGGGGCTACGGCAAAAGATCAATCTCGTTTTTATTTTGTCAATTGGAAATCCTCGATTTATTTGTTTAAATACTTTCCTGCCTTTGTTTTGTTAGACGATCTCTGTACTCTGAGGTTATTCCTTGAAAATGAATTTGAGACAGATTTATTTTTAGCTGCTTGAAACTGCGTAGCGGCATTCAAATTTATCTCGGCAAATGAAATTGAATTCTGGTATTTTCATGTATAAACATTATACATACATGCAGGTGAAATATCGACAAGAAAAATATCTATATCCTATCTAGTTTTTACAAGATGACTTTTAGAAGCTAATTGGTTTAAGTATTTGTTTCGAAAACGTAAACTGTTCACACAGTTTGCTATGAAATTGAATGAAAAGAAAGGATGAACTAATTACCATCTGATAACATCTAATTCCAGCGACCAACTTTGCGTAGTTTGCCATCCACTTGAAGAACCTATACGGCTAAGAATCTTTCCAGTAATTATCCCGTCAAATAAACATGTCCAGCATAGGACCCTAACAAGACAAATATTCATTTCAATCCGACGTTTCACCTAAATATCCTCTTTGTAAAAATAATACGCCTACAACGTCCTCAAAGTGCTGGTTCTTTCTATATTTTTAAACCTGTAAAGCTTAGTTAAATGTGGCATAACAAAACAGTTAGCTCTAAAAATAATAATCAAACGAAAAACAGAGGTACTATGCAGCAAGAGGATCCAATCCCATACAAGATTGTACAACTGGTCTTGTGTTTCAACTCAAAATCCCACAGCCAACTTCCTGAATTTAAACAAAAAATAAAAGCAAGCAAACAACAATTAACTTCCTTTTATTTTCACATAAATGGATAAAAACTAATAGTAAATAAAAAAAATATGAGATGGTCTGCTCGGAAGTGTCAAATGTACTTGTAAGAAATAAGTGTGTTACGCACAAAATGGGTTGAAAAGTATTTGAAAATGTATATATACATTTTCGAACTACGATATAGATTATTACTATGTACATTGTACATATATGAAAAGAAGACCGAAAGTTGAAATACTATTGACACAAATAATGCCTAGCCCATTACATCATTAGATAAAACTAAATTTTGCATGGTGTCGTTATCGATTTTCTTAACCTCGTTAAGGGCTACCAATCACACAACACAGCCGAAGTGACACCAACGTCAACTGACCAATAAAAAATCCTGGTCATATTAAAATAGATAGAAAACAGTCCTATTTGAATCACATCAGCTTCGAGACCCAAACTCTAAGAAAGTAGCTGTAGACAATAAATAGGAAATGAGACACGACAAATAATAGTAATTCGTTTAGTCTGGTTTAGTTATTGGTACAATATTCAAATTTCAAGCAATTTAGATGCCAGATATGCTCGATGCTACATTCTCAAAATCTAAGTATATCTCTTATAAAATATAGCCCCACAAAAAATAAAGAACGAATTTATTTCTTTAGCTTTTCCAATTGACTTATTTATTGTATATGTAAAAAGCATAATTCCTTTAAAATATTTAAATGCATTAGCAATAAATCGTCGCTTTAATAATGAAATGACGTATACGCAAAAGTATAGTTTCGAGATATTTGAGTTTAAAGTTTGATGTGCGCATGCATTTGCATGGACGTTAATTTATAATTTATTAATTCTTACCCCCAGTCATAAAATAATTCGAAAAAGTAAAAACGCCAATTCAAAGATACCCTTATGGGGAATGCAGCGCACCTATAATATAAAAACAACGTATAAATAGCATACGTTGTTTCATTATTAAGGCGACGAAATATTCTTATAAAATATTAAAACGATTTAGTGTAATAATATATTTTTTTATATTTTCCTGAGTGCAAGGATTAACATTAAATATTTAAATATTAAAGAATAAAATTTTGCATGTAAAACGTGCTCAAATTTATTTTTATAAATTCTTTCAAGATGCTGTACATTTCCTAGACAATTTTTATGTTTTTTATGTACTAAGATATTTATTTATAAATTTAAATTTTCAAATACAGCTAAAATGTCAATGTCCTTTTAAACGTAGTGCTATTATCATCACCATTAGCAAGGATTGTTGTAAAACACTAAAGGAGTCAGTAGTCACGTTTTCAATGTGAGTATGGCATATCGAAACATGTTCAGAAAACAAATATGTATCAGCAAATTTCTTCATCAAATTTTAATTTTTGTTTTAATATAGTGAAAACTACGAAAAATAAGGAGATTATTTGCAGAATAATTTTGGATACTTTTAAAATGTTTGGTAAATTTGAATCGTCTGATATACATAATGTATGGATGTGCAAAATTCCAATTTTCTTATAGTTTTAAATTAGACATCTTTGATGATGTAACGATTGCAAGATTTTGCTGATTTGATTGATGAACCAACCAATTACCGCATAACCAATTTTTAGCGTAAATGCAAATCTGGTCAAATCATATTTTTGCTGTTGGTTTTGCTCTCTGCCAAACAGAGTTTTCTTCTCATAGTCGTGCGTAACTTTTTTATTTGATAAAAAATTATACAATTATTGCAAGTGTTTTGAAATCTACAAGATAAATAATGCTGTTAATTTGCATTTTATTTACCAAATAGAGTTTGGAAAGAATAATTACATAAAAACTTCCACCACAAAAAAACAATAGTTTCTACATATTCGATTTTGTTATAATTAAAAATAATTTTTGAAATAACATCAAAGAAAAACAAATTTTCCAATAGTGAAATAGTTGCAGTAAATTTTCGGTTGTAATACCACGAGTCATTGAAATTTTTTCGAAAATTTTTTGATTTTACGAATTAAATTATTTAGCAACACTGCGAATCAAAGCGCACAGTAAACCACGAGTCCGAAGGACGAGTGGTTTAAGTAGTGGTTTGATTGAGCAGTGTTGCTTAAAAATAATTTAATGAGTAAAATTGAAAAATTTTAGACAAAAATTTCAATGAAGAGTGGTATTTAATGAGATAATTTTTTTTAATTATAATTTTGTTTAAAAGATAATTATTAGTTTCTAAATAAAATTTTTCTACAAATCATTCGATAATACAAAATTATGTAAAAATGCAAATAATAAAAATGCTCGTTTTCATTCATAAATGATTGCATGTTTGTTTATTTGTCAAAAATAAATTACAAATTTATGCGCCTAGTAAGATGAAATTATATTTCATTTTGTTATAGGAAAAAATGACAACAAAGAATTTTCATAACGACAAAGCAAAATTATCGACGACAAGAAGAATTGCCGACAGTAAAAACAAAGCCTACTGTTTAAATATCATAGTTTGTATGAATGAAAAATAAAATTTCTGACAGCAAAAAAACATTATCATTAATATATTTTGAGAAAAATTACAAAACTCAAATATTTTTCATGCTGTTAATAGTATATTGTATATTAGGAGCAGAAAGTACTACATTGCTGCTCGTGCATGAAAATTGCTGGTTGAGGCGCAGCAAAAACCAGCAATCATTCCAGAGCAGCAATGTTACTTTCTGCTCAAAGTATACATACTATTTTTTAACGACTGCCGACAAATACGATTAAAGTTGCCAAGGAGGCATTTATTTGTTGTTTAAAAAACGTATAGGACGTCAAGTTAAAATTTTAAATTAATAAATTTAAAATTTATACGGAGTTTATATCTATTTTAAAATAAAAATAATTTAAAATGAGCAGTAGTGATGAAAGTGATATATGTAATTAGCACTTCACCTCATATAAAAGAAGCAGCCAACAATTTAACTTTAGATCTGTTGCCTGAAAAATCTAAAGTCCGGTATGAAAAAGCTTACCTATTATTTCGGTACCAGGGAGGTAAACTGTCGTAAATGAATTTTATATATTTTTAACAAAAATTTTCATAAATTTGTAAAAAATTTGTAGAAATCAAATAATATTTTTACAAAATAAAGTAAATATTTTTACAAATTTTTACAAATTTTTTACAAATTTATACAAATTTTTGTAAAAATATAAAAATTCATTTACGACAGTTTACCTCTGACGTACAGATTTATAAATTGGTGTGAGAACAAAAAAACAGGAAATTTGTATTCTGAAGATGTGTTTTTGGCATATTTTGGTGAACTATCGCAGACAAAAAAGTCTTCAACAATGTGGTCAAACTATTCAATGTTAAAATCAACATGCATCGTTATAAAGAAAATTTAGATATTAGTGAATATTAAAGATTAATGCCGTTTTTAAAAAAGAAGTTATGGGGTTATAGAGCCAAAAAATCAAAAGTGTTTTGGAGAGAAGAAATTAATAAATTTTAATATCATGTTTTTGTCCATTATGTCTTTTGTTTTACTTGTGTTTTTACTTTCCGCTTAGGTAAGAGCAGAAAAAATTAAAAAATGCTCGCTAAACAGCAAATGCCAACTTTATCTTTTAACCTGACAGATAGAAAACATTATTTTCTATGACAGTCGTTAAAAAAAATATTGCTTGTTCTGAATAATAGTTATTTGTGTATCAAGGGTGGTAAATTGATAAATTTCAGCAATAGTGAGAATTTGTTGTATGGCTACAACTCACTAGGGCTGAAATTAACTTTGAACCTGCGATACTTCAAACGGGTTTAAAAAAAGCCCTCAGAGAAGGAAATAATCAACAGCAATCTCCCAAAATCAATCTCTTTTAAGAATGAAGCCTTATATGCAATAAGCGTAATAGCGCTCCAACAACTAAATAAATAAATAAATTTAAACAGGACGACACCGTTATTTGTCACTTTTTGTTTAAAATTAGTTTTTCAATTTCCTTCCGCTTTTTAAAAACATAAAAACAAATTAATCGCAACGTATATTTATTATAATTTAATATTGTTTGTTGAAAACAAAATGAAAATTTTTAATTATACAACATCATATCAAAGTTTTACTTTTCAAACAATTTATTTTTCTACTTTTTGTCATAAGTTTCCTTGAACATCTTAAATTAAAATCTAAATTCCATTAATTTCGATTGAATAAACTTTGAAACTTAAAAAAAAACTGAAACTTAAGAAAGAAAGGGAAAAAAAATGTTTAAAGAAAACCAAAATGATGTCCTTGTAATTGGAACATGAGTTTGGTTATTTTTTAAATTTTAATTTGTATTTTGAAGATTTTAAGGAAACGAATTGACAACAGATTTGAAAGTTTTGACAAATAAAATGAAAATATTTTTCAGCTGTGGTTTTCAAAATAAAAACAAAACAAATAGAAAATTAAGATATCATTTCGATTTTTTTTGGTTTGACAGATTATTTCTGTACCAAAAATTGAATTACGAAGAATAACAAATACGTAGTTTTTTCGACGAAATGCGAAGGCATTTGAAATTTTGTTATATCAACATTGCAATAACATTATTACATACAACAATTACTCTAATAACAATACCCAAAATTAATTAGTCACGTTTCTCTTTTCCCAAAACTAAACGTCAACTGTTAATATGACACTTGATTGTCACATAATGAGTGAACGCATTCCATTTCTTCTCAAACTCATGTTGTACAGGTGCCACCCCTATAAAAAAACTTAAATGTAATTTTATAATTCACCAATTTGACTAATTAACTTGCAATGAAATTAGTAAGTAACAACAAGATAATTAAATTTAGCGAATAAAAGTAAAAAATCATGAAGAACAATGAGATGAGAACAATGAGATGAGAATAACCTATAGGTTTAACCGGAGTACTATATACATATAAAATTATAAAATAACTCAAATGACATTTTTAAAGGGAAGCAATACATATATATAAAATAGAAAATAAAAAAACTTGTTTTGGATTTTTGAGATCAATTAAACTCAAGTAAGTAAATAGGTAATTGGAATTTTTTCAATTCAAAGGTATGGTTTGAAGTTTCTTAGAAAAAAACTCCACTTCACATTTTTTGTGTTTCGGTTGGGATTCGAACCTACCTCGTCAGTGCCCGTCTCGAATCCTTGGGCAGACACGCTATCGATTACGCCGTTGAGACGATGACAATTTCAAAGTTGAAACTTCTTCATCACAAGTGAAGTTCACACAAACTTCTTCATCTTAAGTTGAATTTTTCCACTGTCATTAGACTCCATATTATGGAAATGTATTTACATTATATGGGATTTTTTGCATTAAATAGGAAACACACCAACACGAAAAATGTGAAGTGGAGTTTTTTTCTAAGAAACTTCCAACCATACCTTTGAATTGAAAAAATTCCAATTACTTCTTTACTTACTTGAGTTTGATTGAGACAAAAATCCAAAATTAATTTAAATTCCCTTAATGTAGTCTAATGTTAATACATATAGGACTACAAATTCACCAAGTGACAGCCATTGATTTCACATTGATTGGAAACAATCAATAATGACTATACAATCGTGACTTAGGATGTTAATTAGAATAGATATGTTCCCCATGCTATGGATTCACACAAAGTATTGTCTAGAAATTTAATGCAAAAAATCCCATAAAACTTGTTTTGTTTTTTATGCTATCTTTGATACATGTATTTCAATATGGTGATACAAAACTTTAGCAGGCAAACTGAAAATTAGTCGAAATATTTTGCAGTCGTGGATAAAATAGCATCTTGTATTCGTATAGGATGATGGCTATTCTCAACTCATACAAGAATCTACTATTACAGCTTATTAAGAAATTAAGGTAGTGTTCACAAAAATCATGATATTTTCATCAAACTTTTTTTGTGCTAACTTCACTTACTTGTATATTACGTCAACCGAATTTGTTACAAATTTTATGCTCTACAATTTCTGTAATAGATGTTAACATAATTGGAGCAATAGAAACCGAGATAATCGCGAAAAACTGTTTTTTGTTACGAGATTTGATGAGACTTTTGAGGCAACTTTTAGAACGCCAAAATGAAGGCATATACGAAAATTCAGCTTATTACCTCTCATTCCGAGGTTGATTGCTAAAATTACTGGTATATGTAATTTCTAATAAATATCGTTTACATATTTACTATCATAGGAAAAATTGTATTTCCTACGCGAGATAAAAACATTTTACGTTCATGAAATTTCCCCACTCGACGAACGAAAAAGCAGCTCTCTTGTAGCAAAATGTTCTATATTATTAAGAATATTTGTCACAAAATTGAAAGTTTAAACAACATAAAACAAACAGAATAATTCGATTAAAAGATAAAATCAAAAAATTTGGACATTTAAATTAAATAAAAATTAATTTTTTTATGCGTTTTTAATGCTATACAACTCACAAAAATCATGATTTTTTTATCACATTTGCTCGAGCGAACACAAAAATAAGAACAAATTCCACTTTTGCTATGTTACGAAATTTACGTTTGTTATTTGGTACACGTGGCATGATGTTTGGCTTGGGAGGCAGGAAGAACCGTGACATGATGTTTAATTGTTGTGGGAGCCTTTTACAAAAACTGGATATAGGTTTTGCTTCTCGTAGCCATTTCATAAAGAAATTTCGCTCACATTGTGATTCAGCTTACACCACTTTATTTCCTTTTCCAAATTCAGTATTGTGTTATAGGCTTTGCTGTCTGCCGTGCCATCTGCATCTATATTTTGGTTGTTCGTTGATATCCAGTGGATATGGTTATAATCCTATTGTTTTTGGATATCTGATACCAGTGTATCAGTATTTTTTACCAGTGAATACGAAAATTAATTATTCTGCGCAGCTATTCAGTGTCGCAGATTAAAATATTAGAAAAAATGTTGGTGGAGGGGGTCGCATTGAAATTGACAACGCAAAAAAATAATAAATTACGATTGAAATTCAACCAATTATGATCGAAAACTATTAAAAATATTAATGATTTTGTAGGTAGTATATCAAAATTTTGATAAACAAATGCCACAACAAACGAAATTTAACTAATATAATTCTTCTACATTTGTTGCGGCATGATATCTATAAAAAATTCATTGGTAAAAAAATACTACTATATGCGTATATGGACTGTGTGTTTATTGATTATACAGACTTTTCACTGGTGAACTGCTGCAGGGACAAGTTAGTGATAAGATAAGACAGCTACTTGCATTGTTTATCACAGAGGCAACACTATTTGATTTCATTTTTACTTTCCAGCGATGTTTAACCGCATGAATTACTTGTCACATCTATAAGATTACAAAAAATGTGGAAGAACATGACCTATAAGATATGTATTTTTAACGTTATATAATTTTGCCAGTCCTAGTAAAAGTTGTGCATTTTTTAAGACTATTTATTTATTTTTTATATTTTATACTTATATATTTTTAATGACTAAAAAGAGGATTTTTATTTAATCCACGCCGACAATCAATGGTTGGGCTCTTTGCGACGTTGCGTTACAATGAGTTGATTAAACCGT
Source organism: Diogma glabrata (assembly GCA_963693315.1). NCBI lineage: Eukaryota > Metazoa > Arthropoda > Insecta > Diptera > Cylindrotomidae > Diogma > Diogma glabrata. The sequence goes on from OY856187.1 coordinate 98,298,209, forward strand.
CATTGTCAACCGCCATTATGCAACTGTAAGTTTGACATAAAAGCGTTTGTATGTTAACTGATAAATTTTGAAGTTTTACTTTGTCATTGATTTTTTAACGTTGTGGTTTATACTCCCTTCCAATTTCCATACTAACTAGCAAACTAATACTACTAACTTTTTCCATGAATCTGACAGGCAGTCATACGACCTATTATTATTATATGATCGATCAATCGATATGTTGGTAAGAAAATTGACATGTTAATTTGATATATTGGTAAGAAAATTGACAGTAAATCTGAAACAGTAAAACAGTGCAATAAATATTGTATCTAGATAATACATTCAACTATCACCTATTTTTGGTGCAACAATAACTAATTATGAACAACGTTCAATCACCTATTTAGGTGCAACGATTAATTGATTATTATTCATATTCAACAATCGACCATTGGCATTTTTTATTATTATTTTGTATTGTTATTCCTACTCAATAATTGCCAGAACCATTGGCGCAATGATTGGGTGTTATATTACCTATAGGGTGTTATATTGACTAAATTACTGAGGTAGTTAGAGTTTGATTAATGAAGGCATGTAGAGTTGGATTAACGGCCAATAATGGCAGTAACGGCCAGGCCAATAATGAGTGAAACATTTTAATTTTTTAAATCTAGTAATGTAGTAATGTGGGTGACGGTTTGGTTACTTCGAGGTACGTTAGAGTCCCTATTATTTACTCATTCGAATCCATTTTCTTTTGAAACTTTTGCGTGCAATTCTTCATTTGTAGTGGACTGAGGAAAAGTATATTCGAATTCACAGGTTGAAAGTATTCGGAAATACAAAAAATCTCAAGGCACGCCATTCCTCTAAAATTCCTGATATCCTTCAGGATATGTCTGTAATCTTTGAATGCTATGTAAAAGACTATAAGTCCACAGTTATCCGTGATATATTTGCATTGCGTTTCATTGAATTCGCATTAAAAAAAATGGTTCACTTGAAAAATCGATGATCGCTTACACTTTTTTTGGAGCAGCCTAAATTCGTTTTCGTTTACTAATTGTTTGGGAAATTTAACTTCATTTGCACCTAAATGTTGGAAATGTCGATGACCAGCCCGAATTCTGTCTATGTTTCGAAAAGCAATATCAAATGAATGACTGTTGTTTTGGGTTTTCGGAGGTAACTAGTACCTCATATTGGTGGATAATGAAGAGGTCAAGGCCAGTCAAAATCTGTCTCATGAAACGTTGAAATTTACTTGCATTTCATAAACCAAACGTCGTTTTTATAAACTCGAGTAGGCCAAAAATGCGTAATTATAGCTGTTTTTGAAACGTGTAGATTGACCTGGATTTAAAATGGGACCATGATCGATAACGAAAAATATTTTTACCATGTAATAAATAGTGGAAATCCTAGCTCTTTGAATTTAAATATCGGTCAGAAAATGTTATAAACCCAGGTAACAATTTAACCTAGGTAATCATTGAGTAAAGCTTTAAAAGAGGAATTTAAAATGGAAGGGGAAATTTAAAATTCTTGAACTATGCATGAGAAAAGTTTTATACAAGCTCTACTCAAGGAGAAAAGGCGTATGAAAAAATATTCTTTATTCAAGAAGACATATATAATGCTTTATACATGTTTTATATAAGTGTTTAAATAAAGTGGTACATAAGTTGTTATTCAAGGCTTATTCAAATACTGTCAAAATGTTATTTGAATAAAGTGCTTGAGTAAATCTTTTCTCAAGAGAATTACTCAGTGCCTATTCAAGAAGCGATGCCACTGAAAAAAAAATTGGTGATTGTGTCCTTTAGTTTGTTATTCTACTTATGGCCCTGGTATGGAACCACGTATTGTAAGTGCCACTATATTGTGGCTTGGACTTTTTAAAACAACAGAGTCAATTTATACAAAACCATAAAAACCGTAAAAAATCTATGAAAATGTGAAACAATTAAGTTGACTTTGTTACGCAAACGCATTGGCTTTTGATGAAATTTTGATATTTATATGCCGAAGTTTCATCAAAATCACATGCGTTTTGTTGTATTTACTGGACTTATAACACTATAATTAAAACTACTGCGGGATACGAGTTATGTCTCACACGAAATATGACACCTTAGGAATCTCTTATCAATTTCGGTACCTAACCTAACATTTAAAGTATTACAAGAAAAGAAAATTCAATAAAAAAAACATTTAAAAATAAAGGAAATACCTTATCGTGCAGTTGTTGATAGTTGAGTTTTATTTCTCCTGTTTATATCTACCAGAGTTTTGTACCACTTCGATTGTTTCCTTCCCAAAATTCACCCTTTTCTCAAAATTTCCGTAGTATTATATCAAAACTGCCTCCAAAACTTGTTACAAAACACCGGTTTTTTCTTCCATTAATTATGATATCCACCATTACTCACGTCACGATATATCAAAATCCATCATTACTGCTATCACAAAAAGCATTTCGATATGATAGAAATATCGTACTAAGAAAAGCCACGGATAATGTTTATTGTTGATTTTATCCAATAAGAATTTGACCATTAAATCGATGCTTCTCGATATATGTATATTTTATATAAAAACACCTTTTTATTCAACAAAACATATGAAAATGAACTTTATTTATTATATATTTTTTTTCCCTTTCTTCTTACTTTATTCACATTTTAACCGAAAAGAAAATACTATTAGCATTTAAGGTTAAACCAATAACAAAAAGCTTTTGTTTTAATTGGAAACGTGGAATCTTTTCCTTTTAATTTTAAAATCGTTTTTCTATCTCTTATGTTTCTTCTTTTCAATCAAAACTTGGAATGCTTTTTTAAAATCGAAAAAATGTGATTTTTCTTTTTGACATCTTCCGATGTCAAAATAAATCGGGTAACATTCAAAATTCAGTAAAGATTAATAACGACAACGACATCTGTTCGCCAGAATTGGAAACAAAATTGAGTACGTTCGTTTGCTTTTTATAGTATATTCAAAATTTAACTAGCAGTTAAGTTTTAGAAAATTTTAAAATCATTATTAATGTAAAAATGAACGGAAACTAATGAAATGCATTTTTATTGAATTGAAAACGAAGATGAACTTGGTTTTATTATTGTTTTGCGATTATTGCGATCGTTACAAGTTATTTTGGTTAATTGGCGCATTAAACTCCTTTTTTTTGTATATTGCTGCTATTGAGTTAATCTTTTATCGGAAATAACAATTTATTTTACACATTTCGCATCTTTACAAACGCTTGTAGCTGGGATCGAACTCGTAACCTTTGATTTTCCAGGACCGCACGCTATCCACTTCTCTATTTAGCAGCTGTCATAAAGAAAATGGAAACTTAATCACTATTGTTTAACAAATTATTTGTACACATTTCAAGTTTCGGACCACTACCACGACTATGAATCAATTTTTATTCAAACATTTTGATTAAGAATGCATATAAAAGTGTACTAATGGTTTCCTAAAATGAGATTATATGGGTTTTTGTTAAAAATAATATTGGTTATGATTGAGGACACTCTCGAAATGAAAATAATTTTGCGTATTCATATACGATATCTACGCATGTGTTTTCATTCAATTGTACGATTAAAAATGATTAAAGAATAAAAATGAAATAAAAAAAAGGAAAATAAAATTCTTAAATAAAAACGTGCCTGGCAGGAATCGTTTCAACGTTTACCCTTACGCACTCGTTCATTAAATCAATTTCCACGACAGGAATAAAACGTTACTCAATACAGAACAAAAGTGTTACTCAAGCTTCGTAAGGGGTATAATATGCTGTGATTGGCATTACTTTCAGTTGTACAATTTGGCTGGTTAATAAATAAATGATAGATGACCATATTAAGTTCTACGTTATATTTTCCATAAGTCAGTTGCAATCTGTTGCAAGTTTTGATATAATTTTTTCCCAAGCAAATTGCGCACAATATGACGATTACATACACTTAATACAAAAATGAATTGTATGACAAACTATCATCAATTTATTTATTTGTTGATCAACTCAAATCATTATATAAATCATCATCAGAAATGGCAAATCTCAATCAATTTATAAACCATCATCAGAAACGTTTGATTAAATGGTTGCGGAATAATGGCAATTGCAAATTTCCATTGTCAAAAATATGTCTACCATTTTGAAATAATCTTTTGTATTAATCAATAATAGTTTGTTAAACTTCTTAAAGGTTTGTTAACTTTTTAAACACATCGATAAGTGATTTAATAAAAAAACACGCAATTGCGAATTAAACAACGAACTGTCAAAAATATTGACAGATCGATTTGTTGTAAATCTTTTAATATTCATTGAAAACAGCCGTATATAAGAAATATTACTTGAGTAACAATTTTCTTGAATACTACTAAAATTATTATACATAAATAAAGTCGTATACAAGGAACTATCCTTGGGTAAGAATCTTCTTGGATTCTTCCTAAAAGTTGTACTTTAATAAAGGTTTATATAAGGGATTGAATTCTTGAGTAAAAACATCTTGAATACTACCTTAAAAGTTATATGTGGATAAAACCTTATAAAAGGTATTATACTTGAGTAACAGTTGCCTAAATATTTATTATTGAATTAAGCTTTACTTAAGGAATTATATAAGAAACTCAGTGAATCTAGTCTTTTACAAGCTTTTTTTAGGTAACGCTTGAATAATATGGTCTTACACAATGCTTTTTCAAGTTAAGTTGGAATAATTTAAAAAATTTAGGCGAAATTGTTACCTGGGAAAGTTTGATCCGTACTAATCCCTGCCCAAATTCGACGTTTGCTTTCTGTTGTCCCCTGTGACTTGAACAAATACCGTTGTCCGGCATAAATTTAAATTTCTGTTTGGCTATCTCGAGTTTAGCTCGTCCAAAAAGTCGTGCTTTTCCAAACAGTTGCTGTACCATCGTTTCATTCAATATCGCAATGTTTTTAAGCTCAACTAACAGATTTTCTAATGATGTTGAATTAGTGGAATTTGTTCTGATTCGAGTTGAAGCAGTGGATTTCTCGTTATTTCCGTTTTTATGTGTACTTTAGTTCTCGAGTCGTTAATTTATTTATTTTGTATGTCAACTATTAGTCCGGAATGAGTGAAGATATATGTTTATTGGTTTGTTGACTTTCGCATATTCAAAATGCCACTGAAATGATTTTGTATAGGGAATGCCATTCGCCGTGAAAAGTTGTAAATCGTTGACGGCTAATTTGTATTTTCCGTAGTCCAAACTCAAGGAAGGTACTGTTACGGCACTGATAATGACGACACAATAAAATTTTGTAAGACCTAGACCACTAGACTACTTTGTTGTTTAAATTTTCATATCGAATTAGTTTCTTCCGATTATACTACCTTACCTTGCAAAGACTTAAATAGTAATTAGTAATTAAATTTCTTCGAAGCTTTCAAAAATTGAAACGATGTATTGTTATTCTGAAATAAAAAGTGAAATTGAAATTGAAATGCGAGATGCAGTAAATGCAAGCTTTGTAATCACATTAATTGTATCCTAAGTTCAATGATTTAAAATCGTCGACTTTAAGAAATGAGCAATTTTAAAATTTAAATTGAAATCCTACATAAAGAAACGAATTTCAAAATAAAAAACTATCCCAGGATGTATTTGTATATAATAATTTTCTCAAGAGCCTCATCAATATAAATCTTCAGTTTTATTTACAATAAAATATTCATCTTATTTAGTAGATGCTCACCCAACCCGTAAACAAAACAAACGCAAAAAAAAAATATTACAAAAACATTATCTATAGTTTAAGTACCTTTCTCTTCATTTTTCTTTTCAATTTCTGGATCATTTTTACTATCGAAATTGTATAACGTACAACCATACACAAATATGCTATAAAATTCGAGTCACGTTGAACATTTTTTTCGAAATAAAAAAAACTTTGGGTCGCGTAAAAAATGAATCTATAAAATATTTAACGCGAATGTTTGGGTTATTTTTTATGTTTTTTTTTGTGGTTCATTGTAGAGTGAAGCAGTAAAATAAAATTCATGATTTTCGATTTTAAAAAAAATTTATATTGCATCCGCATATTAAGTAATTTATTCACAAAGTCATTTTCTATGAAACTCATCACTTGAATGAACTTTTTTAGTGTTTCTCTTTTAGAGATATGAGACAAATGAGGTGGTTTTGTCGTTTGTGATTATTTAAAATAATCTGATGGTGTTAGGTTTTATTTTACTTGGTTCTATGACGTAATGATGAACTATATCGAATTTGGAATTAGTGAATGGTTTAGGGCCATGATTGAAAAAAATCGCTTTGATTGGTTGAGTTGAGGGTCTGTTGCAATTTTTATCGTCCGTAAATTTTTTTATCGTACGACCGAAACTTTCAATATTACAAGCCTGATTATTTGATGCCATATGGAAAAAGATGTATTGGTGTTTTGATTAAATTTTTTTATATTGACGATTTTTATCAATAATTAATTTATGCTCGATTATTTAATTACAATTTAATTGTTTAAACAAATTAACTAAATCCTAACTAAACCATTACCTCACGATGTGAAAAACGATTTAATTGAAGTTAAATTTAAAAGACAAGCCATAAAGTTTATCAAAGAAAATGTTCAACTCAAACTATCCGATGTTTTAAAGACATTGTAGTTTATGTAATTTTTGACAACTAGTGTAAATTATAAAATGTACTTTAAGTTTAAATGTAAATGTAAATTTAATAGCATATTGCTAAATATATATAAATTAATAAATCAATCAATCATTTGTTCAAGAACGAATTACTTTTGTTGGATCAGATGTTTTTAGATCGGTCATTCGTTTTGTATCGGGTTTTCTTTTTGTGTCGGCCGTTCGTTTCTAGATCGTTCCGTTCGTTCTGAACAAAAAACAATCAGCAATTATTTTTTCACTGGATCGGTCGTTCATTTTGCACCGTACTTTTATTCGAATTATTTTTAGCATTATAATCTTTTGCTTTTTGGATCGGTCGTTAATTTTAAATCGGTTACTTTTTAAAAGATGTTCGTTCGTTTAAATTTTTTATTTTTATTTGATTTATTTCGTTTTATTTGTATATGAAGGTTTTTCGGTTTTTCCATTCCATCAACGGATAATTTTCTAAATATGATGAACTGTTTGAGTTGCATTTTTTAAGTTTATTCTAATGAAAATCTGTTGAGATAGATAAAATTTTAAAAAACAATTTTTTGTTTAAAGTTATTGAAATGAATGCAACAATGTAAAAGATGATTCTCCTCCATTTATTAATATCAGCTTTATTATGTATTATTGTATTGTTTTCTAACCTATAGCATAATGAACTTAACCTATTGTCTAATATAAATTTTCCTATAAAAAAATTATCATTATTCAATTGATATGATTCCAATTAGTTAAATTGTTTTGATTTTATTAAAATTATTTTCAAATTATAATCACAATGGCTTTGATGCGTTTTGTTCAAAAATCAAATTTTAAGTTAAATTCTCTTATTTCGTTTAGTTGAATTTGGTTGATTCTATGGAATGGGGTTTTTTTATCATCAGGGTTTTTTTAATCAGAAATTTGATTTATCAACTAAAACAATAAAGATTTATTGTTTTAATTGAAGAAAATGTTTTTATTTTATATAATACACAATTCTTTGTCACAGAATAGAGTAGTGTAATCAATTCGTGTCAATTTTATTCTCTCGCAGATTTAAAATTTTAAACTTTTGCTTGAGAATAACCTATTGCATTACACACTGATTGATTAAAATACTATTATTACACATAAACAAATTTTGTTAATACATCATAGATTAGTGAACGATTTTTTATTACTAATTAAACGATCGGTCGTGTTTCACTGAAGTAAATTCAATTAACATCGGTCGTTTACGACCGAAACATTACTAGGTAAAAGTATACGTTAAATAGAAGTCTTGGTATATAATTTGTTACCAAAACACTTCTGCCAACTCACTTTCGGGTTGTAACCACCATGGTACTTGTTTTTTTTACTTGAGTGACTTTTTTTCTATAAATCTATTTTTGTATTGTGGTCAGGTTTTTTTATTAATTTCCTGCATGGGATTCTCTTTAGCATTAGGGTTTATTTAATTATAAACTTTCAGCTTTAAAATAATTAGACAACTGTTTTAATATTAATTTTTGTATGTGCATTTGACTGGTTTATTGGCAACAAATAGATAGTTAAGTTTCATATTTTTTTATGTCACAATAAAAATATCGTGGTTGAAAAATTGTGAAAACGTGTTGTAATTTAAAAAAAAATATGAATTGTTTTCATTTAATATATTCATGATAGATTTTCAATCCGAAAAAATATTTGTCTATCATTTGATTGGAAAATAAAATAACCATAAATCCGTGAAAATATAAAATTCATATTACTAATAAAAAATACTATACTCCAATAATTTTTTAGGATAAATCCTGTTTTATTATTTATTTTTCAAATATAAAATATTATTTACATATCACAATACAGTTTTACCATTATTTTTGAAACGTGATTTTTCACAGAAATTGCTGAACTATATAGTTATGTAATTGATTTTAACACATAGATACGCGGTAAACTATACGCGGTGTTACGTGAATTACGAAATATAATTTTTAGTTTTTACCATAAAAAACAATCATTCACTGATTCGATATTATAGTGAAAAGATTCAAATTTGATTAGTCAAATTGCATTGATGTTATTGCCTATTGGAATCATAGAGTAAAATCGACTTTCGACTACAATGGTAATTTGGCGTAGTTTTATTACTAGCAATTAAATTGAAATTTATCCAAAATTCAGTTTCGTCTTACGACTTAAATCTTTCTAAATCGATTTCTTCTTAAGCTATTAACAAATTGGTTTACTACCGGTGCTATCCAAAATTAACGCATAAACTAAATATTTAATACAACTAGTGGGATGGGGGTGTGACCATAGGGACCACGCCAGGAACTTCCCGTAAGATTAAAAACTAACCAGTTACTGGATACGGAATACTAAAATACCAGACATAAAAAATTATACAGTATAGTTTAACTGCATTGTCCAAAAATATGTTTTATAGAACATAAATACAAATAAAAAACGAAACATGACAAAACAAATATTAAAACAAATATGAGAAAAAGTCAACAAAAAGTGAATATTAGCTCAGTTAGGGGTTTTAAGGCCTTAAATACGCAAAATTAAGATTTATTTATTATACGACACATTAATTGTAAAAATTTAAAAAGAATTTGAATGTGTACGTGTGTGTCATCATATTTAAATTTAAAAACATACTAACTCTCAGACTGCAAACTAAAGTTGTCTAGATCGATTCAGAAGGTATTGAAAGGTGTAGATATCATTAAAATAATCACATTAAAATAATCACAACAACCTAACCTTATGGTTAGATAAAAGGTCAGCATTTGTTTGATGAACGGCGACCACTATATACAAGACACCCCAAAAGCAAATTTGTCCTATCTCATGTTTACTAAAAAGTTTTACGAAACATTCGTCAAAAGCTAAGATAAAGCTATTTAACTTAAGATTAAGATAAAGCTATTTAACCGCAAGTAACTAGTTGCAAAACTACTATAAACCTTATAAAAACCTTATGCTTTAAGTTTCAACAACACTAAATGTCAGGACTGAGTGTTATTGAAGTTTAAAAAAAATCAATTGTTCAACGAACCACAGACATCCTCCCCGACTCCTTTGCCAAATTTTGAGAATAGCTTATTCAAAATAGCATATTTTCCATATTCAAATAAACCCGGATGCGTTTGAAGCTCATTTTAATTCAAAAGTTTCATCAAGATCTCATGCGTTTGTGTAATGAAATTAACACCTATTTGTCAAATTTTTTTAAAAAAACTCAAAAAGTAAGATAGCAATTGTTTATACAAAGGTCATTTGAAATGGATGACATGACGACATGGGAGGCTGGTCTTGATAGCATGGTCTTGATAGCATTATTTATTCTCGTAATATTTGCAAGAGATGATTTTCAGTTTTTTGGAAACCACTAAAAAATAAATGAACTGATTTCATTAGAAAACGACTGGGCTGTAAGTTACGCCAAGATATATGGATTGTGATCATTGAAGTTGAAATCGGATCATTTGTTGCTGCGAAAGTTTTGGACAAACTTTTGTACACATACGACAATACACGCACATACATACACACACACACATACTGAAACGTAGGACTTTTTACGTTTGGAATAGATGCCTAAGGCATCTATATATCCAAGGGATTTATAAATTTTGAAAGTGATAAACGGTTATTCGCGGTCTTCACCAGGGAAAAATCTCTAATTACACCAATTTACTCCAACACTAACAAAATCCTATCGAGTATTTCTACTTAAGCTTTAGCTAACAGGAAATGTTATAATTTAACACAAAAAGAGACGAACTGTAATACAAAAATTATATAAATTAAAATAATACAAAAAGTGTTTACATTAATTGTATGTTGAATGTTGTCTTCGAATATCAGTCCTGTCCAAAAATTTCCTTTCCTTTTCCATGCAATCCATCTCCCAATGTATCCGGCGTTACATAATTTCCAGTCATAATATATACATACATTTCCTTTTTAATTCTATATAAAATATCTATTTTATCCACTCGTTGCACTTTATACCGGTCAACAAATTTTTTTGCATATAATTACCATCAAAGAGCTATCAGCAGGCATATATTATTTATTTCTAATCCACAGACGTAATTTGCTTCGTCGACGCTATAATTTAACCAATTTCACGGTTTCTAATAAAGGAATAGATAACTTTAATTACGAACACTGTTTTAATTGAAAATTATATATAACTGCTTAAATAAATTTCAAAAAGATTTGCTTTAACTTTTCACAAAAAATTCTTTATTAAAATATTTTTATAATAGATGCTCTTCAGCTGAAGGTTTGTTATATAAGAAAGATTAATTTGCTAAATACATTTTATCTGTTTTAATACATCATCTGGCAATTAAATTGAATGATTTTAACTGGTATAAATTAAAATAACATCGAAATAAAGTTAATATTAATTACATGAATTATAAACATTAGAACATGTTTACGAAGGTTCATCAAAAAATTATTAGACCAGTTTATACATAAATTAAATAATAAACTAAATTTTGAATAAGCAAAAGGTAAGTTGTTTGTTGAATTGTTGTTGCCTCTTGTTATCTGAACATCCCGCCGCCGTTGAAGTACTCAACTCACTGGAAGCTTGCAGAGTTTATAAATTGGACGCTTTAAAATTCCTGTTGCTGTTTTAATAGAAACAACTCGCACGGAGTCATCACTTTCTGGATGAAGTTCAACAACTTTTCCCAAGACCCATCCTACTGAAGCCATACTCTCTTTTTTAAGTATAACGACATCGTTTAGTTGCAAATTCGCTTGTTTATCTTTCCATTTATTTCTGCCTTGTAGAGTGGTGAGATAATCGAGATGCCAACGGACCCAGAAATGATATCGTAGTTTTTTAACTAGATCCCAACGTGTTGATGGTGATAAACGGGCTGATTTAGACATTTCTTCAGGTAGTGTATGTAAAGCTCTTCCAATTAAATAATGTGCTGGTGTTAGAACTTCTCCTTCATCTGAAATATTAGCACAGAGTTGACGTGCATTTAAAATCCCTTCTATTCCAGTCAACAGAGTGTTAAATTCCTCCAAGCTTAGAATAGTTTCACCAACAGCCTTCTTAATGTATGTTTTTGCCGACTTTACTGCTGCTTCAGCCAAACCATTCATATGTGGTGCACCTGGTGGATTGAAATGCCAAGTAATTTCTTTCCTTAAAAGATAAAAAGAAATATTAGCATTTTGTTTATTTAAAAATGAGAATAACTCTGTCAAATGACGATGAGCACCGACAAAATTAGTGCTATTGTCGCTAAATATTTTTGTGCACAACCCACGTCTATCAGTGAACCGAGATAGTGCAGCTAAGAAGTTCTCGGACGTTAAATTTCCCACGCTTTCAATATGCACTGCTCGAGTACTTAGGCAGACAAAAATGCACATATAGGCTTTAAATGATTGTTGACCTCTTCTTCTTATTGGCTTTACTTTAAATGGTCCAGCATAGTCAATGCTGACACACGTAAATGCGTGATCAAATGACACTCGCTCCAAAGGAAGATCACCCATTATTTGATTTTCTAATATTGGCTTTTGCTTGACACAATGCGTACATTTACGGACCACACCTTTAACTACATCCTTTGCTCTTAATATCCACCATTTTTGACGTAACAGGCTCATCATAAGTCCCATGCTGGTCATGATAATAAGTTTTATGATAGTCTTGTACTATTGCTGTCGTAATTGCAGATTTCTGTGGTAGAATTACCGGATGCTTGGTGATATATGGTGCAAATGATTTTCTTATCCTACCTCCAACACGCATAATGCCATTTTCATCTAAAAATGGATTTAAAGACTTTAATTTGCTTTCCTTGGGAACTTGCTGATACCTCTTTAAACTTTCCAGCTCACTATTAAAGTTTAGCTTCTGAACATATTTACAAAAAATATTTGATGCATTCTCAATCTCAATCACCTTTAATTCGCCGAACTTACGTTGACATTTTGATAGTAAACAATTTGATTGAAATCTCAATACCCATGCTACTATGGAATTCATCTTGCGATAACTCGAATATTTTTCCGCTAGCTCACCTAAAATCTCCTTATGAGTTGTAACTTGGAATGCAGCTGTTTCACATTTTATCTCTTCAGTTGATATATATTGTTCTTCTTGTGCTGGCCACTCTTCTTCAGGTGCTCTCAACCAATCAGGCCCATACCACCATAATCTATGTGTTAGTAATTCTGTTGCAGTTATGCCACGGGATGCACAATCTGCAGGATTTTCAGCGGATATTACATGTCTCCAATGCTCACGACGAAAATCATCCAATATGCTCGAAGTCCGATTTGCTACAAAGGTTGACCATCTTCTTGAATGTGAAGAAAACCATGCCAGCACGATCTTTGAATCTGTCCAACATACAACTCGATCGATTTGTAAGTCAAAAAATTCTTGCAAGGTTGGAAATTCCTTATCAATGGTATTGAATCGTGACCGCAATGTCCGAGTTTCTGCGTCTAACTTATTTAATAAAATATATATAAGCCAGGGATCTCGAAGTTCTGCTTTAGCACCCAAACATTTAAGACCGCGAATGGCTTCATCCGAAGTATCTAATATTGCTCTAATATTTGCTGCTGATGCATTTGTAATTGTTGCCTGCTTAAGAAATGATTCGATGTGAGAATTTACCGTGTGCCGTTTTTTATCGTAGCGCTTAATTAGTTTCTGCAGAGCTTCGTTGTAATTGGCTTCTGTTATGTTCGTATTGCGCAGAAACCGTTCAGCATCACCTTTTAACAAGCTTTTAAGGTATTGAAATTTTTTCGCGGAACTGAGATATTCTTTTTCATGAATCGTAGATGAAAATAAATCAAAAAAGGTTTGCCAGTCTTTATATTCTCCAGTAAATGGCGTAATATTAATTTTTGGCAATTTTACTTCAACAGGATTTCTTGAACAACCAGTTGTTAAATTTAACGTATCATTAGGAGCGGCTACTGCTTCAATAACACTTGTTCTACGTATCCACCCATTAAGCGACGCGATTACCATATAATAGTTATTCTCGAATGCGGTTAAGCCAGAATCTTCTTTTGAATCGGAATGAAAAATTTGCTTTTCTATATCTATAAATGACTTAAATAATTCTTGTGCTCGTTCTATACGTATTTTAAAATCATCTATTGTCTGTTCCGACGCATTTGTTAGTGAATTTACGTAATTAACTAATTTTGTCATAGACCCTTTAAGACTCGCGCGTATTTTTTTTAAATATTCTATTTCGACCGACATAGTCTCTAAACTCACTTTTGCTTTGCTTCACAATTATACTATAGTTTTAATTTATGTAGAACACATTCACACTTTCAACACAAAATTATAAAGTAAAAGAAAAGTTTCAACACAAAATTATTTGATTTTATTGCACGGAATATTTTGTTGTTTTTCTTTTAATTATTTCAGGTTTGAGTTAACTTTATAAAAAAATAAATGTTTACAAATATTTAAAACCAAATTTTAATTTCACTAAATAATTAAAGTTTATATATATATATTAAATTTTAAAGCAAAAGTGATACTTATCAATGGGTGCGGCTTCGCTTTGGTTTTTGGGTCTGCTTCTGGCTATAAATGCTGGCTATTGCTTTCCTCTCGAAGGACCAAACACTAAGCAATTTAAAAACTACTTTCACATGAAAATAAAAACATTTCTTCCACTATGTAATTCTTTTTTGTGTATTTTATTTATATTCAACAATAAATTTTATAAATTTAACACAATATACTTTTTCTTTATTTTATTTTCTTTTGCATTAAATCGAATCTTTTTTATACCCTTAAGGTTACGAACATTTTTATTTTAATTTAAACCTACAACTCAACTGAATTCAAAAATATTTTTTGTATTTATAATACTTAAAATATAGTAAAAAAAGAGAGTGTTTGTTTGTTGATTGCATGAACTCTTCCGTTTCGTTTTATTTAGCAAAGAGATAAAATAAAAGAAAACAATTAATATTCGAAATGTTTTAGAGAGGATTCAAACATATAAAAAACTATTATGCCTTTGATGTTTTTTACAGGAAGTCCGAAGATTGTGTATACTGATTGTTTGGTCGGTACAGAAACAAAACTTAAATTTGTTTTAGAGTTGATGTAGATTACTCGGAAATACTACTTGTTAAACATCACGTAATTTGGCGGGCATAACACATTTTAAGTAAAAGAAATCGCTAGAATTAAATGAATCGCGATATTAATAGAACAAGATATTAATAGAACACACATGTACAGACAATTTTTTAATCTACCTCAACAAATGCGACCGTAAGAGTGCCGGTCGTTTTCGTTATATCTCATATCATATCGTTATATCTAGGGTATCCAAATCACTCGACTTTGCAAGTACCCGGGTAGTCGAGTATTAATTTTTTAAATACCCGGGTTACCCGGGTGCCCGGGTATTTGAAAAATAAAAAATAAAATATATCTAGAAAAGTTAAGGTAAGATGGGGCGCAGCCGTGTAGGGTTAATATATTTAAGTTTATTTTGTTAATGAGCTCTTACGAAGCCAATTCAAAGAAATTGAGGCTTGTTCAATCCAAAAATTAGTTTTGAAAAATTTGTTTTATAAATAACTGAATTTCAGCCAGTATACAGCAATCTTCCGCAGGATCATTTTTAACATTCCGTTCAATATCCTAAACAACAGATTATATATTTCCTTACAATATCAGACGCACAGATACAAGATTTTGCTTGAAAAGAATAAAATTAGCTTGTTTCCCAAATGCTGTTTACTTTACCTGAATTGCGTGAATTTACTTTTGACTGTTAATTTTTTTAATAAAATGTGTTGTGTAATAGGACTTACAATTTGAGTCACAACAACACATAGAACCTTCTTAAGACCTAGGTACTATTCAGTTTTAAAAAGTCCTAGGTTCTACTTCCCAATCAATATAAATTCAAACTTAGGGATCTTTTGATCGCTTTTTGAAAATCAAAAATTTATATTCTATCAAATTACTCAGGTAGTTAATCGAGATACCCGGGTAGTCGAGTATCTTGAAAAGCCAAAAATACCCGGGTACCCGGGTACTCGATAATCGATGTTGGATATACTAGTTATATCTCATCTTATCGTTTTTTGTTTTTCCGTCTCCGCTTATCATATATAGTCGTTTGGCACCAAAATTTTTCCGAAATGCCGAGATGAGGCACATTGCAAAAGGTAGATTTTTATATGAAATCTCCCTAAAATTCTGTTTTTAGATCCGTTATAACGGCCGTTTGGATATTAATATTTTTAAAAACTTAATAAATTTGGAATCCATGAATTATTTTTTATCAATTTCTTCCAAAAAATAGACCTCTGCAGTTGGAGGTTTCTGAGTGAGCGGCTCTAACAAAAACGCTTGTTAAACACAAAATGCGTTTGACTCAACCGGCACTCTCACGGTCGCATTTGTGGAGCCACACCAAAAAACTTTTTTTAAAAAAGTGTGTTTTATAAATATCTTGGACAAGTTCTTAAATCAGCGAAATCCAACCCATGCTTAAGAAACTAAGTAATTAGAGGTTTTATGCTAGGAAAAAAATTGGTTTTTTAAATCCGATATAACGGCCGTTTGGATACTAATATTTTTAAAAACTTCATAAATTTATAATCTGTGGAAACATTTTAATTCGTTTCTTATAAATATAAACCTCTGCAGTTCGAGGTTTTTTATTTGTCGCTTCAACAAAAAAGTTTGCAACAATCTCCAACAACAACAGTTTGTAGAAACCTTATAACAGTCAATGAAAAAAAAAATAAAAAGATTTGAATAGAAGAAATTAATTTGTTTTTCTTAGAAATAAACTAGTTTGATATTTTGCAGTAATTACACGACATATGATATAGAGATAGAGTAGGTTTGCCGTGTGTTTTTCATATAGTGTCATTAATTGTCACACATATGTTCTATGGTAGATTTGATATTTGTTTGCTGCAAAATTGGATAGATGAAGTTTTGCTTATATGTATATGCTAATTTTCTTTTTAAAATTTGTTCGATATCTGTTTGAAATTAGTTTGTGTTGTTTAAACTAATCTGATACATCAGATTCTACTGGCACACCAAACTGTCTGATCTCGAAATCTACCTATTTCTAGCGGAAATCTTGCTGCTCGGACTTTTTTGTTTTAGTTTTTGATTTAAAGCTGTATCTTGCTCATCTTCTGTTAATTTGTGAAGAGTAAATTTGATCTTCCTCACAGTGTGGGCGGCTAAATTAAAAAAAGATACACATGTTTAGTTCACAACTCCACAGCTGTAGTATCCGCATCATTAGCCGAGTCAGAATCCAAAGGAAGTTTACAGATTCCCGTTAATTTAGAAAACATCATGGTAAACTATTGGTAACTATAAACATTAGCAACTATTGGTGACTGTAAACTATTGGTAACTATTCCTATATCCGTTATTGGATTAAGCTCAAACTTCATCAGGAAACGTGTTTTGGTCTCTTCTTGTTATGCCCAACAAATTCTGATAGGTTTACATTTTCATTTGTCTCAAAATCAAACAGACAATTAAAACAATAAATGTACTAACTTTTTTTACATCAAACCACTTAAAAACGTTCTCGCTAAATGAAACGGATACACAACGATAAGGAGATCGGCCAGAGTTTTTTTATGGTAACCATTTTATTGCACGTAGTGATTTGGTTTCCAATATTTAGATAAGTTTTGATCACTTAAAAATTATCAAATTATCCTCAATTTTATCGGAGTTTTTTCTTTTGTTGGTCAAAAAACAGATTTAATTAAAAAAATTTGTATATTTGTGTCTTAATTAATGAAAATAGTTAAGTTTTTTGTTTTTCTTGAAAAGGAGTATTTTCGGATAATTTTAAATTGATTAACATAAGCAATCTTTATATAAGAATAAAATTAATTTGATTGGATAGTCCATTTTTTTGGCTCCCAAAGTAATCGGTATAAATTGTAAATTTCTTGTTGTTGGAATTAAACAAAAAAAAAAGAAAAAAGGATATACAATTGAAAATAAAATCACAGTTAACATACTAAAAATATTATTAATTTTTTTTCTTGGCCGCCTTGTAATGTGAATGTGAAGTCAAACAGTACGGTTGAAAAAGCCTAACGGCATCGTGAGGTATATCGAAAACAAAAACAATAGCAATAAATTAGTACTGTTTTTTGTGGCTAAATCATAAAATAAACTCTTGTGATCTATCCACAGTCAGTTTAACAAATATAGAAAACTAACACCGTGTTATCCATATTCTATGAATAATTCAAGCGATATACAGCTGATTACATAAGAAAATTGGGATCCGAATATTCAAATGGAGACCATTCATCAATCAACACACGAAGATAAATTTTTTTTATTGTCTAATTTTATCGTTTTTGTTTTCTTTTGATATTCCTTTTCTTTTGGTTGTTGATATGAGTCATTAGGGTAAAAAAAAACAACTGGAGATTTTGCTGCGCCAGAGGCCACATGTTGGATTCAATTTTATAATTTATATAATCCCGGTATAAAACGGATTACCGCTTTATATTTACTCTTTCATATTATATATTGTTCGCCAAGATTTGTGAGTTGTGACAACTTTTTTATGATTTTAAAAAAGCATAGGTTAACTAACATATGTTTTTTTGGAAATTTTTTTTCGATATTTTTTTCTAAAATGAAAACCTCATCTCTAAGTTAACAGTTTTTTTATTCAAATATTGAAAAAATTATAGCTAAAGATTGTACTGACAACAGAATGAGGTTAATTTAAAGAATAAAGAGACATGCAATGTAACAGTAGGTGAATAAAGTTATTAACTATTTTCATGAAAAAGTTTGCTTCGGTAAAGAATAGAAATATCTGAATTTAATTTAACTGTATTTAAAGTTCAGGTAAACATTACGTGCCCTTGCCTCAACTACACCGTACTGTACCTGCATAGCTGTTGAATTAATTTCGGAGTTCGTTTAGCTTCATCTGCCTCGCTGTTGAGACAGCTGCATTTCGATTGTAAATAGAACATATTTTTGCAGTGCACCTTCTTAATCATGACACATTTATTAAGTAACTTCACAAGTCTTTGCACAATTTCATCACAACAGCTACACAGAAAAATAGACAAAGCTCATTTTTGGATTATACTAAGTCGTTAGAAAACGTATAGTCACGTTATCTTTAACACGATTAAACCCATATAACGAATCAATCTCCATCGACATGATGGAAGCCAGCATGATGTGTTCCATTGATCTTTTCCCAGCCACTCGAACACACAAAACTGTTCATTTCGACAACTAGCATCTAAGAGAGGATCTTTAACTACGAGGACAGTACTTTTGGGCTTAAATTATTAACATTTCACTAATTCACTACAAACATAAAAGATAGCTTAGCTTACTTGTAACACAAACCGTGGAAGCCATCGACAATAGCTCAATTACATTCCACTAATCGACGTAATTAAGTAATTTATGTACTTAAAGATTTGAAAATCAAATTTCGGTTAATAGAACGTTGTCTAATAATTTTGGTTGATGTTGAGTTCAAATGTTGAACAGAAGAAAACTTCTGAAGAAAATTAATGAGTTCAAAATGAATAAAATTAGTGTGCTCAAATAATCTCTAGTGAAATACAAGGCACGCGTGTACAAAATGTTTAAATGTTAATTGCAATATTCCATCCACTTCAAATCATTTTTCAAAGAGCATTTCTTCAAACTTTAAAGAAAATTGTCACCCATACAGGTGGATATAGTATTTTGGGATAATCAAAGTATCTAAGCAGCTGTCCATGTATAGTTATACCAAACTTATAAATAAAAAGTCAAACAAGTGCGAATAAAATTCGCTCGCCAAAGGTTTCGTGAATGTAAAAGAACACAATATCAAAAATTATCCCGGGAAACCCCACACTCAAAAAACTACCTCATTGATACAATGAAAAACTACGTAAAAACTAAGAAAATATGCACACGATTTCGAGTCAATGTACATTGATAATATAAATTAGAATATGATTTTCATTGATTTAATGATATAAACGTCACATAAAAATCAGGAAAACTTCATAATTTGTAGTATTGTATCTCATAAAATTAACAGAATGAGTAAACATGTATCATAAAATTGGTTTAATATGGATATTTGTTTTGAAGTATGCGTTGTAAACATTACGTGCAGTATTGCCCTAAATTTGATTAGTAAACTTCATAGGGTTTATTTTAAAGGTTTTAAAATCTACGAATTTATCATAATATTTAATTGATATTAATATTTTATTGTCATATTTATGTAAAAAAACTTAACTTCATTATACACTCAGAAAAAAGAGATAGCTTATTTAACGTAAAGTAAGTATAGTAAATTTAATTGTAAATTAATAACGTAAAGTAAGTATAGTAAAGTATATGTAAATTTAATTGAAAATGACGTACGAACTGAGCCAGCGGAGGCATAAGTAAACTAAACAAAATTGACTAAGTAAAATCTACTTAAAAGCATGTAAAAAATTTTGCGCTGTTATGCTACTATTATGCTACCATCTTGTCTCACCAAAAAAATGAAAAAAATTTAGTTTTTTTGCAATTATTAATCGTTTTTTTATCAATTCAGGGGGAATTTTATACACGGCAATGATTAACAGCGGTTAAGAAGGGCCCTGTAAAGATAAAATGCTATTTATTATTAATATTTATTTTGGACTTAACCCGGATTCGATACCCAGACCTCTGTGTACAAAGAAGCAGCATTCACCATTCGTCTATCTAAATAATTATTTACATCAATTTATTTATGAATATTATGTTGATGCTTAAGTTTAGGACGTTCGAGGGTTCGATTCCCAGACTGACCACTATTTATTTTTATTACATTTTTATTATTTTTTTAAAATAACATAAAAATGATTCCTTTTTATTCATATAAATTCAATTTCACAGCATTTCAATTTATCGATACTGTAGTTATTTTAAAATTATATAGACCTAAATATTTCAAATTTATTCCGACAATAATAATAATGTAACTATCACTGAAAAAAATAATGATAAACTAAAGCTAGTTTAATTGGTTTTAGTTATAATAACCCCGTTTTGGGTTGATTTGTTACAAATTTACTATGTTTAACTTAAACTGAGCAAGTTTTATAACACAAAACTAGCTAAGTTAATTATTATTTCGATTTTAATAAGAGAAATATGAATTGGGATGTAGATTTTAACTGAAACTGTGTTACTTTAAGTAGGTATTAGAAAGTAAAATATTTTGATTTCGTGTAATTAGTGGAGTTAAAATTATTATGGTTAATGATCATTAAATTTGTTCATTAAATTGATTTTTTTAAAGCTCCACATAAAAATTAATTTATACAATTGATTAAGTTATGTGCTTCCCATAATTAGATTATTTTACTGGGATTTCTTTTCAA
Organism: Diogma glabrata; assembly: GCA_963693315.1. Classification (NCBI taxonomy): domain Eukaryota; kingdom Metazoa; phylum Arthropoda; class Insecta; order Diptera; family Cylindrotomidae; genus Diogma; species Diogma glabrata. The sequence goes on from OY856187.1 coordinate 98,319,310, forward strand.
ATGTTTAGAAGATTGAAACCGGTAGTACGGAAAATAAAAAATAAAAAGTTTTAAAATTTAATTCTAAGTTTTAGTTTTTTTATTAAAGTGAAGAATACTTTTTAGTGAAACATACAAGTTCAACAAATACTTTGTAATATATGTAAAAGGTTTCATAAATTATTGTTTTCCATAAAGTTAACTTGCACTGAAAAATTAACATATGCGAACGGTTATCATTACTTAAACAATTAGTCCAGTCATTCAACGGAAAATAAGGCGAAACTGTATAATTCTCACAAACAACACCGATTTGCACAAAAAGTTGGATTAAAGTGCTACTTACCCTCTACTTCGTGCATTTACCCTGTAGGTGGTGTTCGCGAGGGAACATTTCAACTGGTCTTTGACTGGACTAAATATAAAAAAGAACTGTATAATTTTAACTATGCATAGTAAAATCTACTTATGCACCAAAGTTGATATTACCAAGCATCCAGTTTAATTTCAGCCAATTTTTCTTCATGTTTTGTTTTATGATCATAATACAGTTAGGTTTTCAGAATATTGCTCTGCAGAATTGTATAAAATCAGAAGTTCTTTCGTTAAAAAATCATTTTAAAGTGGATTTTAAAGCAATAATTTGTTATAATAATAATCAAAGTGTTTTTAAGTGAAATTTTTTATAAGTCCTATTATAGTAAACAATTTATTGTTACAGTGGTTAAGGTGCCGAAGTTTAAAAGATTAAAAATATTTTGTTAGTGCTCTTTTACATAAAAGAATTAATACAGGTATTTATATACACATTTATATATATAATATTAACTGTTTTAATTATTAAAAGCATAAATATAATAAACATATGTATATATAAATGTATATATATATATATATATATATATATATATATATATATATATATATATATATATATATATATATATATTTATATATATATATATATATATATATATATATATATATATATATATATATATATATATATATATATATATATATATATATATATATATAAATATAAATATATATATATATATATATATATATATATATATATATATATATATATATATATATATATATATATATATATATATATATATATATATATATATATATACACCTATCCCCCGCTTAACACGGCACTCGTTTAACACGTTTTCGACTTTACACGGTTTTTGAAATCAAAATTTCCAAAAAAAAAAATGTCAGAAAAGACAAATTTTGGAATTACACGCAGTTATATCTACTTTATTTTAATTAAACCTTCTGGTATACCACTTATGATCATATAAATACAGGTTGTAATTAAAACAAGAGAACAAGAAATTTGTAACAAAAAACGCCTTTGAGTGTTGAAAGCAAAATTTTGAAAATACATACATGTTTATGTAAATCAGCGAAGAGATTCTCTATGTAAATCAGTTGATTTTAAGCAATAGATCGTTATTAGCTAGATACAAAATGCGTAGGTGTATCAATGGTCATCGTTAATTTGTAAGTAAATAATTCTATATGTTGACATACGAGTTAACGTGAGATATCATACAACACTGGCAATAGCAGTGAGATCTTATTCTATCCTATAATGAAATATTGGGGTCTGTCATATTTTATTAAATTATTGGATTTATTGTTTAGTTATCAATTCAAAAAAAATTAAAGGAAACAAACAATAAAAATTAGCGTCCATCAACATCGTTGAACGCATGTTGTTGCGGTGACCGTGATGTTAAAAGTTGTTATTTGTTGTTTTGATTGTAATTCCTACTACACAACATATTTTATTAAAAAAAAAAGAAAAACAATGGAAAATAAATTAATGATATGGCTTGAAGACCAATATCAAAGACGTATTCCAATTGGTCCCAATATTATAACTAGTAAGACTTTAAAATTTTTGGAATGTGAAACAGTTGCCATCTACTTAAATAGATCTACTCCATCTACTCAAATAAAATGCCTTTTAAGTTTTATTGCAAATCATGGTTAGTTCGAAATATTTAAGCACGGGCATTTTTCGCAAAAATTTTAAATTAAAAATCGCATCTGCTGATTTAGATACAACACAACAGTATGTACCCACTAAAATTGACTGAAAATGTGAAGAGTTAAAAATTCCATCGTTTCTGTTCATTCAAAAACTTATCATTTCACCGTTTCACAATTACAAAATTTGGATGCTGATCTGGTTTTCAATACTAAAGAGTGATTACGCTTAGGTGGCAAAGCGTCCAGGTAAAAAGGAATAAACAGATCTTTCTATTTATTTGAATGCGAATACAAAAGTTTGGGTTAAAGCCACATTGTTCATTGATTTGTCTCATAACTCTTACGTACTAGAAGTAAAATTGTATTTAATCAAAATAATATTTAAAGGTTCTTCTTTTACTGGACAATGCTCCATGTCACCCTCATGATTTGCAGCTTACAAATGAATAAATTGTATTTCTACCCAAAATTAAAACTTCTTTATTGCAACCATTATACCAGAAGATAATAAATAATGCAACTACTTTCAACAACATGATCCGAATATTGAACTAGCTCTCCGATTTCTGAGAACTGTCAACGAATTTTTAAGTCAATATGAAGATTTTTGCAAATTGCAAAATTTAACTAAAACGAAAGCACAATTATTAATTACAGATTTAACTTCCAAGTCGCACCGAACTGAAGCAAGTTATTCAGGATTTTGTGAGCAATTAAACTCAAGTAACTATGAAATTAATTTAAATTTTTCCAATTCAAAGGTATGGTTGGAAATATCTCAGAAAAAACTCTGTTTTTCTATTTTACGTGTTTTGGTTGGGATAAGTTAAGTTAGGTTTGATTTAGGTCAACATGCTAGTATGTGCATGCATAATTACTTTTTATTTTTCTGTTAATTTCTTATTGGTTATGTTACATGTTTCTTTTTGAAAATCAATTTAACTGTTATGTCGACATCTTATGTGATTAAACTGGTACTTTTATGTTTTACCGAATCTGTTTGTCGCTCAAGAATTTACCAAAAACCCACATTTTTCGTTTAACACGGTTTTCCATACAAAATTTATATTTTCGATTAACACGTTTTTATCAGGAACGTATCTACCGTGTAAAACGAGGGATAGGTATATATATATATATATATATATATATATATATATATATATATATATATATATATATATATATATATATATATATATATATATATATATCTATATACATGTATTTAACGATACTTTGAGAAGTTAGTCTTTGATAACGGGTAATATTCTGAGCCATAAAAATGTAAAAATGAACGGTTTGGAGCCATAACAAATGACGCATACCAAGTAAAAATTTACACAATATGTGGGTCCATTTTGGTAAAGAGCTAGTAAATTCATTACAGTGGCTTTGTTAAGTGCGTTTTTTAAAAACATTTGTTTGCGGCTTAAGAAGAAAAATTTATTTATAAATATTATTAAAGTCTATTTTTAAATATTGCATTTTAATTCAAAAGTGACAAAAGCACACAAACAGTGAATAATATGGAAAACCATAATAACACATATAAAAACTTAATATTATGAATAAATTTATTCGTTTCTATCAATTGTCGGTCAGTGATATAAAGAGTGCTTTTCTTAAAGGTAAAGGTTTGTTTTCGAACAAGCAACATTTTTTCCATAGGCAAACCATTTCGAAAGGGTCAAAAGCAAGACCTTTATTTTATATTTTGAACAAAGCCAATACTATGGTTACGCCTTTCTAAAGCTTATAACAATTTTTTTTATTAATAAATTATTTTACTTAGGTGTCGCCCAATGTTCCACAACTGATATAAGTATGGAAAAATGCGCGTTGCTAAAAACTAAACTAATGCATATGCGGACTCCTTGGTATGAAGTAATTAATATATGGAAAGAGACGGCATGCAAAAGAATCGAGGAAATTGTTACGAGTAGAGATTCAAATATGACTACCATTTTCGAAGAATTGCCATTATTTAAATATTTTCAAGCTCCAGAACTGGTAAATTACAACATTTTCAAGAATCACAATTGATTTGAGATTTTTCTGATGAAACCAATTGTGGATATTTTTTATTGCAGATAACCTACGATTTCTTAAGGAGATATCCGGCACATTGTAGTATATATGAGAAGTGGGAGTAGTTCCTTAAAGTTGAAAAACATTTCAAACTAAATTTAAAAGAGCCTAGAAATAAAGCCATATTTGAAAGAGTCCAAAAGTCAAAACAGGAACTAACAATAGGTAACATATTTTGTAACCTTAATTTTTATTTGTTTTAATTTATCATAATATTAACCACTCACTTAATGTTTGCTTTTGAAATTTAGATACATACAATTTACAAATGATATATCTCCTACAGTTATTATGCCTCCAGCCCTTCAAAAAATGAATCAAAAAGTGATCTACAAAAAGCCTACTATTTCTGATTCTTAGACTAATTTTATAATTAAGGCAGAAGATAGTTCTGATTTAACAAAAAAGTTGGACTTGATACGTAAAGACAGCAAATTGAAAAAGCAAAAAGTGCAACCACTACTAGATGTCATTGGAGATGATTTAGACTTCCACCAATTTTTCGTAATTTTGGACAATCATAAATTTAAATTTGGAAGTTTTTTAGAGGCTCTCGATATATGCTTCAAAATCTTCCACATTTTCGATCTGGAATACCCCAAAGCTGCTTATAATCCGTGGATGTTCATCCAAATGTTTTTTTATAATATTGCAACAAAGTATGATGATCATATTCCAGCAGTACTGACTTTATGCCACGATCTAAAAGAGTCAGCGTAATATTATTTATAATGTAATTATTAAACAGTAATAATTTAATACTCAATATTTCAATATAATTTTAAAATTTTATTATAATCTATATAATGTACATATTTTTTAAATATAAATTTGTAATAAATGAATTAAATAACAAATAGTTTTTGGTTTTTTTATTTTCAAAAGTTCACAAAACACACAATTTTTTTTTAAAATTGACAAAAAGGATTGGTTGTTGTGTATTTCAATGGTTTACTATCGCGAGCGGTTCTCCTATTATAGATAGGGGTAGTTTTAAAAATTACGGATTTCATATATGTTCAATTTAATGTATCTCAATAACTAATTGAAATTTGTATTTTGTTTTAAAGGTAAAAGTGAGTCCTTTCCAAAAAAAAAAATTAAAAGTTACAATTTTTTATAATTTATTATTACAAAATAATAAGGGATGTTGATATATTCTTTTATTGTTATTTGTTCATACAAACTTGAGTCAACTGAAGTTATATCATTGTTTTTCTACATAATTTTTAAAAATGATCAAAATTCAACATTTTGGTATTATGTAGAAAAATAATGAAGTTTTATAATTGTGGAGAAAAAAAACCAGGTATATGAAACCGTCGAGCTCTTATTATTTTATGATTTTTTTATAAAAATTACCAAAATTTGTTATTTTGACCTCAGAAAAACCTCACATTTACTTTTAAGACAAATAAACATTTTTAAAATCCTTCAAGTAGTTCATTAAATACATAAATTTGAACATACATGAAATCCGTAGTTTTTAAAAATATCCCTAGTATGTATATATAAAACCTATAAAGGAAAAACAGCTCGCGGTAAAAAAATTGTTAGTCTAAGAAATGTATTTTTTTTCTTCCACTGTAAAAAACTTTAAGCAAATCAAAGAATGTGTGGCAAAACGATGTAACGAATTGTCTGATTTTGACCAATGTCGCAATGTTTACTTAATTAAAGGCTTGAAACCACATACAACAGAAACAGAAATAGAATTTCATACAAATTTTACAGAAACAGAATTTTTTCCTGTCAAATTTGTATGAAATTCTGTTTCTGTTTCTGTTGTATGTGAATGCCCAGCTTAAGAGGTAGTTTAATATATGGTTGAATTCAACTATTACGCAAAGTTGAAGAATGGTTAGTTTAAACAGGCAACTTCGTTAAAAATGTGAATAGTTGTTTCATAATTTTCAAAAGTTACCTTAACTTAGCAATTCTTTTGAAATTTTGTTAAATTTACATACATGCTTCGTTATGTGAACGTTAGAAACGTAGTTTAATACAAACTAACGTTTTTTACTATATAGGTGAAAATAACTAAAAAATTGGTTTAGTTTAAATGATTAGCAAAGGTCAATACAACATGCAGGTAATAGTTGATGCCATTGGTTAAAATGGACTAGATGCAAGGTTAAAATCTACATAGCAAAAGTAACGTTTAAATTAACTCTAGTAAAATTATTAATATTAAACTTGCGCTTAGCTGGTTGAAAAACAACCGATTTGCTTGGTTTATGTTAAGTATAGTTTTTGGTGACAATTACCTATATTTTTTTTTCAGTGATAAGGTAACACAGAAATAACAATTATATATATGTCAAATTCTTTTTGCCAAAACATTGTTCTGATATTTTTTGCTCTCAGATCAATTTATTATTTGACATTGCGTGTTTTATTTGGTCAAAAAAGTGAGTTTTCACCCTAAAAAGATTTTTTTGAATCTAGATTTTTAGCTATAGAGCAAAGCATAAAATACAATAAAAAAAAAGAAATACATATATCTCTCAAAATTAGTAAGCAAACAAAACGCCACGCCAAAACGCAAGAACATGTGCTGCATAAATTGACAGCTATATAGTACGAGATACGGCTGCAGGATTAGTGCGCTCATCGATTTTTTGATGAAACCAAATTTTTATGTATATTTATAATTAGGAGAATATATATCTACCAGGTTTCCTATCAAAATTTGGTCGCCAGTATTTTTAATTAAATTATTTTTAATTGATTTTTGGGAAAAAATTTCGTTCACGGGAGGGTAGGGGAGGGGGCGACGGGGGGGGGGGGGGGGGGGGGTAGGCAGTGCTATTTTTGATCGAAGTTGTGCAAGGTCGCAGAAAAAAAAGTCGAAGAAGAGTCGAAGAAAAAAAAAGCGAATCAAAAAAAAAATCAAAAATCAAATCAAGTTACTTCTAAAAAATCAAAGGGGGGACCAAGGTATTTTTTTAAATTTTAAAATTTTAGTGTGTGATAAAATATAAATAAATAATAAATTAAAATAAGGAAAAATTGAAAAAAAAAAAAAAACTAAAAAAAAAACCAAAGGGGGGACCAAGGTAAAATTGAAAGTTTGATCCTTTATAACTTTTGACCTCCTCATTTCTGCAAATTTTTTTTTTCATAATTAGGATGCAGAGGACCTAATCTTTCTATTTATCTGAAAAAAAAAACGCAAATTTAGTTTTTTTGCAATTATTGCAAATAATTATTATTTGGGGGGATAAACTAGGATTGTACCATATTTTGTTGTAATTTTTTAATTTGTCATTTTGAAAAGGAAGACGTTTTTTTGGAGTATTTATTAAGTCGTCTCTATTACTCCCCGGTGGTTGGGAACACAGAACAGATTTGAGAACAGAATTGCACTATTTTTAATATCGCCGTCACTATTCATTTTAAAATATGTTTAATAAGCAGCACTTCAGTTAAACAATCAAACAAAATTTGTTTTTTAATTAATTTGCATATATTGCTAAGCTAACGTTATATTTTTTGCATTTAAGATACAAATTACTCTAATTTGTAGGATTCTATTTCATAAATTTAATGCAATATTTAAATCCTAAAATTTATGAAAATTTGTCGTAGATTTTATGTTATTTATTTTTTTTTAGTAATAGAATTTACGAAAATGTGTTTAAATTTAGGAAAAATTGTTTTTGAAAATATATTTATGTTTAATGAAATTTATTTCGTAAATATTACGAAAGGTAATGACAAATTTAATTAAGAAATGTAACATTCTTTTTAAGAATTTCAATATTTAAAATTTATGTAAGGTGCAATAAATATGAGTTTAAAAATATCATAAAAGTAATAAGAAATCATAAAAGCCATGAAACTTTATTTACAAACAATGTAATCTCTGTATCATAAATTAGATGTAATATTTTCCTCAGACCTATATTAATTATTTTTCTGAGTGCAGTCTGAAAGTTGCACTTATTTGCAATAACTCAAAAACTGTGCACAGCAAAATTCTAAAAAATTGCAATAATTCTAAAATTAGGTGCACTTTCTAACGATACCCCACTCGCCTGGGCCAATAAAGCTTTTTTTCACTCCTCCCCACTCCCATCCCCTAAAATACAGAAATATTTTATTATTTAAGACTTCACTATAATTTTCGTTCAAAATTTATTAAACTTCCTGTCTCTGTTAATTTTTTAAATTTTTCTTTCAATCAACGTCGAAACTTAGGGCAGTCTGAAAGTTTCAATTTTTTGACAATAACTCAAAAACTGTGCACCGCAAAATTCTAATAAAAATTGCAAAGTTTCTTAAATCAAGTGCTCTTTCAAATGACTCCCCATTTGACCAGGTTTTGTTTTTATATTTTTATTATATTTTTAAGCAATACTGAAGTAGAGCCCTTTCATATGATACTCTACTTGATTCTATAAAATAATGTGTTTTCTCAAAAGCGTCACACCGTCATCTTGTGAGGATACTGAATAGGTTATTTTTTTACGCATCTCAAATTTTAGGATTTATGGTTTACGAGATAATCGATATAATGTGAAACTCGTTTTGCTCTCATTTATAAAAATGGGAACCCTATAAAAACTGGGATTTTTAAAATCAACTCACGTTCCGTTATAATAAGAATCTTCTTAATAAAATTATTTATTAATATTTTTCTTAAAATAAAATTGTTGATTATTTTATTATTACAATTTATATTCATCAAACACACATTTGGATTATTAAAAATTCATAAACCTAGTTTTTATTTATTTTTTAATAGAGGCGATTGGGCTGAATGTAAATTAAAAATTTCGTTGGTCAATAAAAGAAATTATTATCATCAATTTACTCAAAATAAATCAAACTGTTTTGAATATTAATCGAAATTCTATATGAAAAATTTACCCTAGCAAAAATTGGGAATTTACATTCTGATTAGAATACCAATATTAAGGTTCTATTTATATTAAAAAGAATCGGTGACCCATGAATCATGATGGTCTTGAATACAGGTAAAATTGATATGGAACAAAAAATGTTCAAGAAAAACAAATGAGAAGAACCTTTTCTACATCAAAAAGCCTCAATTCTAATACACATATCGCTTTTAACTGCCATCTTTGTGAGAATAGGAAAAAAATTATACTTATAGTACCTGACCTTGTATAGAGAAAATCTATTAGTACTAAAAAGATATAGAAACAACATTTATCTCGGGTAAACAACTTAACTAAAGAAATAAGATCATTGGTGGTATTATGAAACCCGGTTGTCAATACCGGTAGGATTGCTTTCGTTATCGATAGTAAAAGACTATTAAGTATAAAATTATGAATAATTACAAACCAATATTGTATGACGCCATTTAATAATATTAAACATCTACCGTTAGCTCAACACCTACCGGATGATTTTTGACATAAAATAAAATTAACGTTAAAACTATGATTGAAATATTAGATTTTAGTACAACCGGAGGGTTTTTGTCAAAAACTGATCGTTATCGAGTTTCATAATACCACCACAGAACATCCCATTTTTCATTTTTATTAGAGATAACATAATACCCGGGTAATATATTATTTGTAACCTAAATTCGATGACTACATACCCGAGTTTCTATTCAATTTTGTTTTTATTATTGATGTAAAATCGAATTAAGACCATTTTCTTGAGACTTCGGTAATCGTTTGTAAAGATCATTGATTTATAGCAAAACTTTATTTGCATAAATATTTAATTACAACACATATTTTACACACCATTTAGCCTGCTTCTATTATTGCCATCTTCTATCCCCTATCCACTCTACTAATGCTACGTTTACATTTTCATATTACATCAATTTCATTACATCGTTAAAATTAAATTAAATTAAATTAAAATAATTCGTATTTTTAATTTTTTTTATTTTGTTCCTAGTTTGGACACAGGGTGGCTTAAAATGTGTTACGAATTTTAGAAACAAGGAAAGTTTAAAGGTAAATTGTGTTCGAACGGGTAAACGGATTTTAATAATTTTTATTTTAATTTTAGTTAAAATAATGATAGGAGTGAAAACTGGCATTGGCCGGTTGGGTTCGTGTGAAAAGGTAGCCGCCCCTTATAAATCGCAAAAAAAAAAATAAAATTGCACTCATTCCATAATTTAATTTTTGAACTTTGTAATATTTGAAAATATCAGGGTTGTAACGTATAATACGGTAACGTATAAAACACGTATTATACGTACGTATGAAACGTACACAATTATTTACGTTTTATACCGTATAAAAGTAAAATCCTTAATAAATAAAAACACTTTATATAACATTATCGCGGGCGTATTATTCATCGTGCTCGTGATATTTAATATTCATAAAGCGTAAATTTCTGGACTAATAGGAACAGTTGCTTTAGAAAATATAGTGTCGTCATGATAATTTCTTAACCAACTATCCTATTAGTTCAGAAAACCTCCACATTTAACGTAAATGCTTCTTTTCAAAATATAATTATTTGTTTTCAAAACAAATTTAGTCTGCAATAATTTGACATTTCCAACCATACCTATTATTCATCAATGACCAAAATTGAATTTACTCAATAAACTTCTCACTAAACTTTTTCGTTTGACGTAAATACATATTTTAACTATTACAACTTTTGTATAAAAAGAAGATTTGATCTGCAAGAACTTGTTATTTTCAAACTGTGTCTATTAATTGGAAGTGGTGCAGCCCGGATTCAGACAACAAAGTTTTTTTAAAAACATCTCTCTATTAATCTCTAATAATTTCCCTAACTGCTATGAAAAAAACAACATTTATTCTGCAACAACATTATATTTCCCAGCTGTTCTTATTAGATGGGAGGAGCTGAAGTTGGATTGAACCATATTTTATATATTCAATAACATTTCATGATACCAAATAATTAAGTTCATGAGCCAAATGTTTCTAATCCAAAATGTTTCCCATTAAGTAGATGTTGGAATCAAAATGAAAGAAAATCATATAGTATAGGTGTTGAAAAATTCAAAAATAATTCAATAAATAATAAATATAAGTACTCAAAAAAATCTCTAATATATAATTCAAAATTTTCAATATTAAAATCTAGTGAATTAAAAATTATTAACCAGTTTAATGTACAGTAACATAGTCTTTCGTATAAAGTATATAAAAATATACATTCAAATAACATCTAGAATTTAAATAGTTTTTGTTATAAATTATAAAATATATAAATAATTTACAACTACGTAATTACATTTTTACTAAAATATATATATTTACTAAAAATATAATTAATATCTGAAGTAAGAAGTATTTTTAATTTTTTATGAATGAATTTCAAAAACAAAATCATATTATACGTTTTATACGTTATATATGTTATATACGTTTTATACGTTTTATACGTTACGTATTATACGTGTAACGTATAAAACGTTTTATACGTGTAACGTATAAAACGTTTTATACGTGCATATTAGCAACCCTGGAAAATATTATCATCGTTTTAATGAATTAGTTATCGTATCCATAGTTTGAAAATAAAACTTAATTTCAAAATTTAATTGTATATCGAAGTCGGACAGAGTTTAATCTGAGGATTCCTAATTAAATTGACTTTTCCTTACGTCTAGAGATTGGAGGACTACGGGACTACGTAGCGTCTTATGAATCCCGAGACTATGGGATTCATAAACTTTAAATCCCGGGATACCGAGATTTAAAATTTGTATGGAAAATCGCAAATAATTAAGTAAAAACATTTTTAAATAAAACCACATTATTAATTTTTTTGTGTCGAACAGTATATGCATACAAAAAAAAATGAATTTACCAATTCAACGTCTTAAAAATTTAAATTCAAGAATCAAAATAAAACTTTAATTTCTGGACGCTGAAAAAGCCCGTTCCAATTTCACACTTTTTGATGGAATGGTCAATTAGGTATTATACACTCGCTCCAAATGAGGTCCTCTATGACCGTGTGGTGAACAAACGCACTAACAGGTGCATAAGTATGAACTTAATATATAAGTATGTGCATAAGTATGAACTTAATATAAGTATGAACTTAATATAATTAGCGCCTTTAAATTTATAAACAAAAAAAAATAAAAATTACCAAATTTTTTTCTAGAACGATTTTTAGTTCTACGCAGTACGCGTTTGTTTTATTGTTCTCTTGTTGCATGGCTTCTGTCTAAAGCAGACGTGCGCTAGTATAACCATGACTGTTGTGTTTTATTTTAAATAAAATAAAGAAGAGAATTACAATTTATGTTTCTTTATTAACCACCTTGATAATACTGATTTTATAAAAGTTTAGTTTATGTTAATTTTAATTTATACAAATGCAATTCACAATTGCACGTTTAACAAGTTCACAATGATACTTATTTTATAATGAGCAACATTAGTTTAAACCTTCAAACGAGTACTGTATTTTAAATATGTAACAATGACAACAAATGATAACAACTATTTTAATTGGATTATGAAATTTTGAATTTAAGGGTTGCTTTGATAAAAATTTCTATGTTTTATAGAATTTAAACAAATTCAAAAGTTTTTTACTTTTTAGGATGTAGCTATGACAACAAAATATATGGTTAAAAAGAAACACTTTACAACAATGAATTATTTCAACATTAGACTGATAATTTTTAATATCCCAGTAGGCCAGACGTATAAATATTTTTATTAGTATAATTCAAATTTTATTGGTGAAATTGAATGATGTCATTACATTTTAGAGAATTTCATTGGTTTAAATTAAAATAAAACTAAGGCAAAAAATTTTCGTTGTAATTTTCGTTCTTCGTTGTTTACCGGGTGTAGAAAAAATAGCGTATGCCACTTTCATGTAATGGTTATTAATACACTCGCTTATACCAAACGAAACTCGCCGACGGCTCGTTTCGTATCCCGGTTAATGCTCGTGTATTAATAACCGTTATTACATGATCGTAGCATAATATACTATTGTCAAATCTTTTTTATTTGTTATGCTGATCAATGTTCCGCTAGTTTTACTGTGGATAATGTAAATGGATAATGATTATCCGTGTCACTAGATTTCCAATTTTACAATTATGATTCCTGAAATTGGAGAGCTCTTCGGATCTGACTTTATGTGCTATTCCATTGATATCAAGAAGAACTTACTAGCCAAAACCGCTTTGCTTAAACATTTTAATTTCACTCTCTGTTATTCTATTTGGGCTAAAAAGGTGTTGTATAACGGTGGATTAAAACCTGCATTGGAGTTCATCTTCCACACTGTATTTGATTTGCATTTTTGTTATAATCTGTGCTCGATGATGCAGCAATGTGAAAAGATTGATCATCCGTTTCACATTCCATGTCTGCTGCTTCATGGAACGTTAAATAAACGTTAGTAAAAACTTATATGCATTCTTCTAATGAGAACTATCTTTGACTATCTGTCCGCTGAATAGCCAACAAGACATTAGCAAATGTTTCATGATAGATAGAGAAAGATGGACGGTGCTACCGTTGAATGAATAGATTTCAACCGCCAGGCTTACTTTGATATAACCTGTGATATGTCACTAATATTGTTATTGGTATGTGATATCTCATGTTAGCTCATATGTCAATAACAGAGACTGGAGTACGCGGGGTTGTCGTATCCGTAAACGAAATAGCTATTTATGTACCTAGGGCGTTATGTAGGTTATTACGCCCGGAAAGCGACGTAATCTAGCCCGAGGGCCTCTGGCCCGAGGGATGGATGTCGCTTGATGGGCGTAATACCCAGTAACGCCAGTGGTGCATACAAGATTTTATGCTTCACTTAATAAGCTAAAAACTAAGAAAGAATTTAATTTGTTAATCTATATTGATATGCAAACAAATACAAATGTATCGTAGTATGCCAAGAAAATAACTATTTTGAAGTTTAAAATAAATATTTTTTGTTTGAACGTTGCTACGTAAACAAATTCTCCTAAATTTTGTAGCGTATGACAAACACATTGTATGACGTTTAAATAATTTGATAGTTTTGGAAATCTATATGAACAATTAATAACTAAAATGTTGCTAAACATTTTTAAGCAAATGACAAAATCTTTTACTAGCTTAAATTCAATAAGAATTATTTACATTGTGTAGACAAAACCACAGTAAAAATAATTTTATTTAGTTTTTTAGCGTCTTAATAGCGGGCGTTATGAATTCATAATGCCCTCTCATAACGCCCCGGTTTTTATGAATGTGTTTATATATCGCGTATCCTAGACATTATAACAACTTTATATTATTGTGAAGCATAAAATAAATAAATTACCAATCAACAAAATCTATATGATGCGAACTTAATATCACTTGTATTTTAACAAAATGCCTTGTTTTCGTTGATTAATCCCGGCAAATATGCCAATCCCTTGCAATTCCTACTTACGTCGTCTTGTAAGAGAGATGTCGACAAACTTATTTCGGTTTTCAATATTTCGACTAATTCTTTGGTTTCATTAGAAATTTACAAAAACTTATCATCTGATTGTTCTGGTTCACTCTCGGGATGCCACATTAAATCATAGTTTTTTGTCTAAACAGCTATACAACTGTGTAAGAGTGAAAAATTAAAGTAAACTTTCATATATTATATGTCAAATAAGAGTATCAAGATGTTCTAAAATATTTATTGCTTTGATGAACTTATTGCTTGTATGTGAGTTGTGACTATTCCGTCGTGTATTGCTTAACGATTTTTACGACTAGTAATTTTGTAATATGTTTTAAATGAACTTTTACTGACATCATTATCACCTATACTATGAAATATGTAATATCTAAAATATGATTGGGTGGATTATTTTGATTAAAATTAGTTATATAGTATTTTCAAATGTTGTCTCAATAACGTAGTGTGGCTCTAACCAGATAGTCCTAATAAAATACACATGACTTGTTAGTTCAAAATGCATATAAATGGAATGATTTTCCGTTATCAATCGACCGACTTTTATCCAAAAACACTTAAGAACGTATTTTATTGTAAGACCCATAGGTCTTAAAAGGTTTTTATATGTTTTGCTGTGATACATATCACAATTTCTATTCACATTACTTTTCATGAAAGATGATATTATGATAAACGTTCCGTTAAATAATTATAGTCTTATCTTACAAAGTTATATTTCCTGCATTTGAAATGTTAATTCTAATTGGATTCCATTCTAAACCGGCATCTAAAACTTTATTAAATTTTATTAATAAATTTTGCAATCAACAAATAAATAAAAAACAAAATTTTCGATGAATTATTTGTTTATTTGTTGTTTAATTTGCTTACAAAAATAGGTCTAATACGAATCTAAGCACATGTGTAATTTACGCCACTGTTGAATTGCCTTTCATTTCTGTGGCTTCCTGTAACGTATCCGGCAATTTCTTATTTAATGTTTCTGGTAATCTCAGTCCTAAAAGACCTGCTAGCACAGCTGTACCGCCAAATAGTAGTAACGGCAACGATTTCATTATATCTGCTAATAAAGGTGTTTGAGGGGCTATCATACTACCAATTCTGCCAAACGTGGATCCAGTTGAAACAAGTGTATGCCGTAAGGTTGTTGGGAACAATTCAGAAGCATATACATAAATAATTGTAAATGATATACTTATAGAGAATTTTCCTGTTAAAAATAAAACCAACTTTAACCATTGGACGTCTGCTGCTAAAGTTGTAACTAAACAGGATAAACCACTTACTATCAACGAACCACTTAAAGTTTTTCGACGTCCAAATTTATTCGCAAGAAAAATAAATGAAATGTGCGCTGGTATTTCTATTAAACAAACTAACATAAAACTTACATATTTATTCCCCCCAATTGAAACTGCATTTAAACTTAAACCATAATAAACAAAAGTAATGGTTATCCATATAAAAGAACAGGTAATGAGCCTCATCAATATCACAGGATATTTAAAAATTTCGACAAGTTTTTGTTTTTTCGGTTTTTTTACTGATGCCGTACCAGATTTCACAGATTGCAACAAAATTTCTTTGTTTTTTTGTGCTGATGCTTCATAGTCTGACATTAATTTTAAAGAATCAACAGATAGTTCTACTTTGCTAGCTGCAGCAGCATTATTTAATATTTTTAAGACTCGATCAGATTTGCCCTTGGTATGAAGCCAACGTATACTTTCTGGCACGAGCCATATATAAAATATAAACAAAAAGGCTGGTGCGTATACAAAACGAAGAAGAAGTCGCCAATCCTGGAAATACATTGCAAATAAACCTAACAAAAATTCACCAAAAGCAAAACAGCTATTAAGCATTCCACCAACGTAAACACGATTCTTTGGTTCAACTAATTCCAATCCTAAAATTAAACAAAAAAATTGAAACGCAAATTTAATATTGTTAATTTTACTTACGAATAATATATGCGGCAATGTATGAACCTGCCCCTAACGCCCGGTCAAGGAACTCAAAAACAAGGAATGAAATATAATTCCAGGAAAGTGATCTAAAAACTCCTGAAAACGCGGCTGCCACCATTCCAAAAATTAAAATGGTTCTACGACCATATTTGTCGGATAAAACACCTGATATTGAAAAGCATAAAAACTGACCGAATGTATGAATTGTCCCAGCCAATGTTAATTTCCACTTGTTATCTAGACATGTTAGACCCCACTGAAATAAAAAAATTTCCATTTTATGGTTATAAGATTGGCACTTCAGATTCTATAATATTTATTGTTTAAATTTCATTTTCGTTTCGAAACATTAACTATCGTTTTTTTTAAGAATCGGGCAGAAAACGTGGTTTTTGGAAATTTTTTTGACTCGATTTTGTGATTTTGGTATCAATCGATTGGGCTTGGCCGTCTCCCGAAAACTTTATGAGATTGGGGTGATAGGAACCACCCCCATTTACACCCTCTTTAAGTTTTAGCATATAAAAATCTATATAAAATAAATGGGAAGAGATAAAAAAAATTTAATGGCACCATTATTTTTTATTCAGACCGGCGCAACTTTTGAGTCCACAAATTGGTTTGCACCCCCACCCCAACCAGCCCCGTGGGTGGGGTTGACACTGTTATTATGGACCTTTCGTACAAAATAATATTAATAATATTGCTACGGGATAGCGTTTATCCCCACAGAATCCTAAATTTGGGAATCTCTTATTATCTGAAAAAATCTAGCCTATCATTCCAAAGGGGAACGAGGAATAAATAAAAAAAAATTTAATATATTTACTGTAAGTACCTTAACTTATAACTGTTGATTGAAGATTTGGTCTATGTGTTCCAATTCCCTTGACTAATCAACCAACTGTATTGGATGAACTAATTTGTGAACATCAGTTGCTGCTGCTGAATTACACCTTCGTTGTTCGAAATGCCCAATTGAACATTGCCTTTAATCCTTTAACTTTCCACTTCATATTTTGCTTTAAATCCATACGGTTTCTACAACCGGAAAATCCACCATACACTCGACTGTTTCTAACTGTGGTAATATGCTTCGATCACTGTTATCCTTACTACTCATACTTTCGATAACATCATTGGATACTTTATTTTTCATGTACTGCCACTTTTATAAAGCAATCTTTTTCCTTTATGATAAATTAAGTATAAACTTAATGAAAACAGAATGAAACACTTTTAAAAAAATATATATATATTTCATCCAAATCACACACTAGTGAAAACAAAGTTAACCTTTTTTCTGTATAAATTAAAACAATTTCTTCTTAAACTCAAAATAAAATGGAATTAGTATTTTTTCTTTAATACGTTTTATTGAGTGTTTAATAACAATCTCAATTCAACATTTTGGTTGAAGACCCAAAAACAGAAAGACAATATTTTCAAACAAAAATGTGTTTTTGTTAATTCTTTTTGACATCTTATCATGTCAAAATAGCTCGGGTAATACTAAAAAGAAATTCAATAAAGATTAATAACGACATCTGTTTGTTAGAATTGGAAATAAAAATTTAGTACGTTCGTTTGTTTTTTATAGTACAATTGAAATTTAACTAGCAGTTAAGTATTAGAAAATTTTAAATTATTGTTAATGTGAAAATGAATGGAAACTAATGAAATACATTTTTATTGAATTGAAAACGAAGGTGAATTTGGTTTTATTATTGTTTTGCGATTATTGCGATCGTTACACCATGAATTCAAGGTAGAAACCAAGATTTTTACTCTTGAAATCACAAAAACGTCGCCATCCCCTCCATGACAGAAAACCACCGAACTACTTCCACCTATTAAACTGTATCTGGGATCGAGATACCAATGGTAACCAGCGTCAGGGTCGATGATCAATTTCAATACTCATGAAGTTCCTAGGAACTATCAGTGAGTACCGAAATCGATCATCCATCCATCTAACGTCAGCACCATTGAAACCTCGATACAACCAGTAATATATGATGCTGAAGATGTGAACCCCAGAGACGACAACCAGCCAGAGGAACGACCCTACCTAACGAACAGACATCATTCTCTGATGTCTTTCGCGTGATGGACTCCAAGACTCTTACCGCTCATATCTATGCACTCATAGAGTACATTTCCAATCTTAGTCTTAATCATTGCAGGTAAGAACTTTGGAGCCAATTTTGCCGAGAACTTTTTGGTAGCGTCACTCAAATGATGTTGCCGTACAAACACACGTTGTTGTGGTTGAAAAGTCCGTAGTTTAGATCGCAGGTTGTACTGATGTTGCGATTTCTTGAAAGCTGCTTTCAAATTCTGTTGAACTCGATTCCTGAGCAGAGTCAAATGATCAGCACGTTCTATTTCCTCACCAGCATCTTCACCAAGCCTGTGTAGTGATCTCAACAATTGGTAAGTATTTCCATCCGATATTGGATGTTGACCAAATAATAGATAGTAAGGTGAGTACTTGGTAGCTGAATGTACTGCAGCCCGCAGTGCATAAGCGATTTCACCAATTAATGAATCCCACTTGGTATGTTGACCTTTTATGAACGCTCGAATTGCTGCTAGAACTGACCTATTGACCCGCTCTGACGCGTTGCTTTGAGGACTATAGACACCGGTCCTAATGTGTTTAATGCCGAAATCTGACAAAAGACTTTGAAAGTTCCTACTAGTGAACTGTTTGCCATTGTCACTGTGCAGAAACTCTGGTACCCCATATGTAAGAAACACTTCGTTCTTCAGAAAAGCATTCACCTTCGGTGAAGTTGCGTTCCTAAGTGGTTTCAGTAGTACAAACTTCGTAGCATGATCCAGAACTACCAATAACACCGTATTCCCAAGTGTTGAACGAGGGTACGGTCCCAAAAAATCTATATAGACTCTCTGCCATGGACGTGCTGTTTCGAATTGATATTGCATCGGAGGACGCAATATCTGATTCGTGGCTTTTGTTTGTTTACATGTGTCGCAGGACACAACATAGTTGTGTACCTGTGACGCCATGCCCGGCCAATAGTAAAGACGTCGAAGTAATTCTAAAGTCTTTTTAACACCCCCATGAGCAGCAGTACTATCATCATGATGTTTCTGAATCATGTTGGAAGTCATCGGTTTTGGTACCCAGAGTTTCCACACAGGAACATCGTTGGGTATTGCATCAGGTTTTGGCTCAATACGAATGTATAGCTTATCATCCACGACTTTAACTGAGGGAAAGTCCTTTGGTGATGATTGAACTTTAGCTATCATATCCGTATATTCTTTGTGCCGATAACCTTCATTGTCGATTTTAATGTCGTTAATGTGATGTGATAATGCTTCCGTCAATTCCTCGTGTGTATCGTCATAAAGACGAGATAGAGCATCAGGGACTATATTTTGGGTACCTTTTTGGTGGATAATGGTAAAATCCATATGTTGGAGTTTTAGGCTCCACCTAGCCAGACGACCACTCAAGTCTTTCTGTGACATAAGCCACTTCAGACTTGAGTGATCAGTCACAATTGTAAATCGGTGACCTTCAACATAGCCCCTGAATTTCTTCACACTCAGAATTGCCGCAAGACATTCAAGCTCAGAAACAGAATAGTTTCGTTGAGCTTTATTAAGTTTTTTCGACATGAAGGCTATCGGACACTCTTGTCCGTCTTCGTCGATCTGATACAGTACACTACCTATCCCTGTCAGACTCGCATCGCATCTAATAAAGAACTCTTTATTATAATCAGGGTTTACTAATACCGGTGCTGTAGTCAGCAATCGTTTTAAATTTTCGAAAGCAGCTTGCGCTTCCAATGTCCATTTCAATTTCCCAGAACTTTTCTTTAATAAATCTGTAATCGGTGATACCACGCTTGCATAATTTGGTATGAAACGTTGGTACCAACCAGCCATTCCCAATAGTCTACGTATTTGTTTCACTGTTGACGGAGCTGGATACTCAGCAACAGCTCTTACCTTGTCAGGGTCTGTTCGAAGACCATCTTCACCAACCAAAAATCCTAAGTATTTCACCTCTCTCAGAACAAATTTGCTTTTCTTGAGGTTTATGGTTAACCCAGCCGCTCTTAACAATGAAGAGACTTTGGACAGCAACTCCATATGTTCCTGGAACGTGGAAGAGACTACCAATAGATCATCTAAATAAACAAAGACATTTTCGTGATATTGATGTGGTATCACTTTGTGCATTAGCCGACACATTGTCTGGGGAGCATTGCACAATCCAAAGGGCATAACCCGGAATTGATACAATGGACGACCAGGCACTGTGAAGGCTGTCTTGTCTCTAGATGCTTCTGCCAGAGGAATCTGCCAGAAAGCATCTTTGAGATCAATACTTGAAATGTACTTTGTGCTATTTAGACGACCTAGTAAGCCATCAATCAAGGGAAGTGGGTAAGCGTCCTTTTTCGTTAGTGAATTGACACGACGGCTATCAATACATAATCTGTTTTTACCAGATTCTTTTTGTACCAACACCACTGGCGAGCACCAAGAACTGTTACTCTCTTCGATCACGCCCATTTGAAGCATTCGGTCAAGTTCAGCATAGACCTTTAGTTGAACAGCCGGCGATGTGGGATAATGCCTCTGTTTAACAGGTGCATTATCACCAACATCGATGACATGTTCAACCAAAGAAGTCTTTCCGAGTCCAGACACTTCAAATGACGGGAAAGAATCCTTGATCATATCCAGTTCTCGTTGCTGGTCAGTGGTGAGGTTATGTATATTTAAATTTTGTGGCTCTGTACGAGTCAGTTCACTAACAAATGAAGGAACAATACCAAATTTCTCCCAGAAATCTATGCCCAGGTAGAGCTCTTCTCGTAGTCCAGGGACAATATGAAACCGCATTGGTTTAGTGGAGCCATTCACAGTTATTGGAACTTCTATGTAACCCAAAATTTTATTTGCAGTACCATCTGCCGTACGAATACACGAAGTGTACTTACGGTAAGTTGTACCTGCTGACTCCAATAATTCCAAGGAACTTCTTCCAAGTATTGTGATTGACGCTCCACTGTCCAATAGTCCTGAAATGTGTTTGTCCAAAATCCTTATTGTTAATCGCGGCCGAGGATCCTTTGTTTCTGAAAGGATAGATGAAATACAAGCTTTACGAAATAATTTCCTCATCCTCCAATATCTAATATTACGTTCTAGACGTCTAAAATACGTTCGATGTAATGATGGGAAATTAAATGTACTAGGTGATTTTATTCTGGTTTCCTGAGTGGTGATCGATCGTCCTGCGTTGCTACATCTCTCGTCGTTTTCTTCGGGCTCATTGGATGTTGAACCGAGGGTACCATCCCCGAAGCATGTACTCTCGGACGGTAGTTTAACGACGGGTGACAATATGAACAATTTGCATATATAACATCCGGCTTGTTACATTTCCAACAATATAGTTTAATTCTATTCTTAGAGCACTCAGGAGCTCGATGACCGTTTACTCCACATCTGAAACACACTATTGGTTGTCTGGATATTGATGGACCAGGTTGACTGTTGTCAGAGGTTATGCTAGGTCGCTGCAATATCCGTCTCTGTGTTGAATCCACCGCATCAATATATCCATGTTGTTCTGGTTCAGCATCCACCTCATAATCATCCATTTGCTGTACCTCGCTAATTCTTAAATTTGATGTTCTGGTTGGAACTGGTGTGGACCACAAACGTTCAAACTTCTGACATAAAGTCCGAAGTTCATCCATTGAGTGTATTGTTGCTGCTAATGTAGCATTTTTGAGATCCACACTCAGTCCCTCCCGAGCAATCTCTAGCATTTCACGATCAGCAAATGGACGTGCTAAGCGACGGTTTAACGAACCAATCTCCACCAGATATTCGTATACGCTCTCCTTGGATTTTTGTTTACGGTTCAGAAGAACGCGCAAGATCGCCTTATCATCAGTTAGCGTACCGAAGGTCTGTAGGAGTCCCTCCCTTAGCACTGGGTAGGTCACCACCTCATATTCATGAGTTAAATTCAAATAGTATCTGTCGGCCGCTGCTTTCAGATACCGTGGTATGATAGACCTAAGGTCGTCCCATGACACACGGTCTCTTCTGGCAGCCGCCTCCACTCTATGAATGAACTCATGAATATCAGGAGAGTGACCATCCCCTGTGAAGGTTGGAACCCAATTTGAGTCATAACGACTCAAATTGTTCCCACGAACCCCTCGGTACTCCACTGGTGCTAACGCTGGAGCCGCGTCACGCCATACCTGAGGAGGTTGGTTGTATGGTGGTGGTGCTGTTAGTGGAGCTGGTGGATATATTGGTGGTAGTTGTACCTGTGGTACTGATGGATAATTTAATTGTGGTTGTGGTTGTACCAATGCTGGATTGTTATGTGTATGTTCAGACTGGAGTGATGGACCCAATTGTGGTATTGCAAAGTCCTCGGCTCTCAACCCAGATTGCTGGAAATAAGCCGGTGGTAATTGATCTGACCGTCTCTGATGTTGCTGGTTTGGACGATTCAGACTATTTATTGTTTCCGATATTGGCCGTACTGGGATCGGTGTGGATCTCTCATCTGGTTGAAAAGCAGGTGAAGCAGGTGGAGCAGATGATACTCCTGGTTTACTCTGCATAATTGGACGTGTTGATAATGATCCTATTATACTCCAAGCGCGTGACAATTGTGAGATAGCGTAGGTGCGGGCTTCTTGCAAGTCATTGCGAGGACCCAACCTATTCATCCTACCCGTATAATGTAACACTCGATTCGCCAAACCATCCAAGAGGGTCTGATCAATCGGTGACTGAAGTCGACGTACTTGATTTAAAATAAGTTGTGCTGCCTGCACCACCATTTGAGATTCCTCAATCAAATCTCTCGCATGAGACACTGTTATTGGAACTGACCCATGATCTGCATGGTTTCGCAGTTCCTCTGCCCAATCGGCCCCCCCGAAATTCACACCCCGAACCAAACATTCGATCTGCAGTTCGCTGGGTTCTAGACCATAGAACGGATGGTCAACGTCTATTTGGTTTGACATTTTGATGGTAAAATTTATCAAATCCAGAATTCACAAAATCAAACAACAATAATAAAACCAATTCTCAACAACCAAAAAAAAAATGTAGAGTTAGTACGACGGAAATGTAAAAGTGAAAACAATAAAAACCGCAAAACGGAAAAAAACAACGAACGCCCCAAAAAAAACAGAAAATTTTTGTAAAAACCAAACTTGTAAAGGAACAAAAAAACTGTCGTAGCTAATCTTTGCTGAATCTTTACAGAAATTCCTAAGATATTGTATATTAAAATATAATTTATTTATTTAATTTCAGATATACTGAAATATATATATATACCTAAAATTAGTTATTGACGATAGCACCCCTAAAATATATTTATTTATTTTAAAAAAATTGAAAAATAAAAAATATTCAAAAAGGATGTTTATTTATTGGATGCAACGCCCTAGCTCAAAATATTGATTTATTTTTTAAAAAAAATAAAAAATATTTATTTATTTCTTGACGTATTGCTTAATTAATAAAAAATTTATTTTATTTAATTACCTAAAATTATTTAAATTTAAAAAAAATTATTTAGTTACCTAAAATTTAATTTACGAAAATTTATTTTATTTAATAAAAATTATTTATTTAATTTTTTGAAAAATTTGTTTGATTTATTTTATTTTTATTTAATATAATAAGAGATTCCCAAAATCTAGATTCGTCTGGAGACACATAAAAGTAAGTATGGCTACAATATCCATTTCATTCAGTATTTGAATTATCGCGTTCGCGAGCCCACTCCAACAATGCATGTGAGAACCGACTAGAAAAGCCCCTAACGACCAGATTCTACAGAACAGTATCTCCCCAACCTAACAAAAACAATCGCAACTGTCACGATTAGACTCCAGGCCCATTTCTACTGACCCAGCTGCGGTTGTTCTACCTAAAAATAAATTACCATTAAACTAATGCCATAGTCGAAGAACGCTCCCGAACACCAGACTTCAAATCCTAAACTTAATGAAAACTGTCTATTGCAAGCTAAATGTAAGAGTGGAAAAATGTTGAAGTTGTGTGAGGTGAAGCCTCGATCCTGATAAAAAAAAATGATTGGTTCTCCTCTTCATTTCGTTAAAGAAGCTTCTGTGCAGGGAATGGTACTACTGGTTTGTACCTAAGTACAGACCAGCAGTAGTCACTCCCTTATCACCAGAAAACTCCTTCTGAAATGAAGAGAAGAAACCAATGAACTTCGATCGCATGTCCATAATGGACAGAGGCGATCTAAGAACATAATTATGTTAAGGAGATAAGCCCCATGGATCCTTTGTTAGAGGTACCGCTGAGAGAAATTATCAATTACACACTTGTAATCATTACACAACAATAAAAAAATTAACACCCAAAAAAAAAAAAATCAATTAATTCTAACAAACGCTCAACTGTAGTGGAATGTACAATATTTTCATCGCGAAATTAAAAATAGTTCGAATCTACCACAACCAAAACAGGATTTTCACCGATTATAACCATTAGTGGTAAAGAAATTAAAATCATGTATTTGTTTCACGCAGGCCAAAATGCACCGTTAAAACGAGCATCAGATTCCAGATCTAATTTATTAATGTATAAATATTTAAATATGATCTACTATCCAATTCCTATCAATGTATAATATTTGCCAAAGCTACTCACAAAAAGTTCAAATGGCTAAATCGTTTCATCGGTTTGGTTTCTTAATTTCATCTCGTTGGTGCTATTGTAACATAACACTCCACACAAACCACTACATCCGCTTCCTATATACCAAAAATATGTACAAATATGTACAATTATACAACAATTAACCTACTATATACACTATGTACAATGACAGTATAAAAAAACAGTCTCCGAAAAAAATTACTGCCCCAAAACGGTTTTTTTCCAAATTCAGAACAAAATACATTTCAAAGATGCACACAATTTCCCGGGGCCACTTGCGGTCCCAACCACCGTCGAGGGTTCTCTCCCCTGTGATTGGACTCAGAGATAGCGTTCTCTTCAGCCAATATCTCCGCATAAGCGTGCATGACTGACGAGAACTCTACCTCCTCGGCCAACCACGCTGCCTTCTGCTTCTTCCTCCTACTCTTTTTCTCCCTCCACCTTTTCCTATCCCTTTCTAGCCTCCTCAATCGATATCTCTCTCGCGCATCCATCACTTCATCCACACACTCATTCACTTCATCAACTACCACTTCTCCTACCAACTCCTCATTCATCTCATCCACTTCCTCCACTCCATGCACTACCTCATCTGCCCACTCATTTATCTCCTTATTCATCACTCCATCCGCCAACTCATTCACTTCCTCATTTACAATCTCACTTATCACTACATCCAACCATTCATCATACTGCTCATTCGCTATGTCATCCATCAATTCTAAATATAGTTGATTCCTTTTCTCATCCAGTTCTGCATTCATTTTTACCTGTTCCCTCTCATTCACCACATTCATCACTTCACTCACAATCTCATGCATTACTTCATCTACCTCATTCACACCCGGCTTAACCGCTGCCTGACCCAACTCTCCTGGCCCCGGCCGACGCTTGCTCCTAAACGAGCCAAAATTTCTGACTGTGTGCATTTTTGAGTGTAAGAAATATAGTGTTAATCCAAATACAATTCTACACTATTGTAAAAACCAAATTAAATGTTAGAATTAGAATTTAATCTTTAGAATATTATATTTAATTAGAGAAAAACAAATAATGGTATTTTTAACACTGGCTCTACCAAGAACTCAAAGACCAAAAGGTTAATGCGAAAGCAGAATACAATTTCCTTTCAAATTCTAATAAGTCTTAGAATTGCTTATTATTTGTCTTCTTCAAGTAAATATTTATATATCCCAAAATTAAATGTACCTGTGCAGCATTTAATAGTCATTTGAATTCGTTATTGCAACTACCGCTGAATTCAATTCTCAAAAATTCCTTTTAAATTTATCAAATTGTGAAATTCTTAAAAATTATTAAAAAAATGAAAAAATTCTATATATATTTGATATATATGTAAAAGAAAAATATACATATAAAAAAAACCCAACTGGTTCTTATCCAAACAAGTTCGAAGTCAACCAAACCGGTTGACACCGCCCAAATACATGAAAAAAAATGAAAAAAATATTTTTCGCGCCGAAAATAGCTCTAAATAACACAACAAATTCGTACCTAACGGTAACAAAACTCCACCGTAATCACGGTATTATATTACCAAAATATTCCCCCGGTCCGTTTTTGGTTCGGCGACAGATTGTTATTATGGACCTTTCGTACAAAATAATATTAATAATATTGCTACGGGATAGCGTTTATCCCCACAGAATCCTAAATTTGGGAATCTCTTATTATCTGAAAAAATCTAGCCTATCATTCCAAAGGGGAACGAGGAATAAATAAAAAAAAATTTAATATATTTACTGTAAGTACCTTAACTTATAACTGTTGATTGAAGATTTGGTCTATGTGTTCCAATTCCCTTGACTAATCAACCAACTGTATTGGATGAACTAATTTGTGAACATCAGTTGCTGCTGCTGAATTACACCTTCGTTGTTCGAAATGCCCAATTGAACATTGCCTTTAATCCTTTAACTTTCCACTTCATATTTTGCTTTAAATCCATACGGTTTCTACAACCGGAAAATCCACCATACACTCGACTGTTTCTAACTGTGGTAATATGCTTCGATCACTGTTATCCTTACTACTCATACTTTCGATAACATCATTGGATACTTTATTTTTCATGTACTGCCACTTTTATAAAGCAATCTTTTTCCTTTATGATAAATTAAGTATAAAC
Organism: Diogma glabrata; assembly: GCA_963693315.1. NCBI lineage: Eukaryota > Metazoa > Arthropoda > Insecta > Diptera > Cylindrotomidae > Diogma > Diogma glabrata. The sequence continues at coordinate 98,346,667 of OY856187.1, forward strand.
TTAATGAAAACAGAATGAAACACTTTTAAAAAAATATATATATATTTCATCCAAATCACACACTAGTGAAAACAAAGTTAACCTTTTTTCTGTATAAATTAAAACAATTTCTTCTTAAACTCAAAATAAAATGGAATTAGTATTTTTTCTTTAATACGTTTTATTGAGTGTTTAATAACAATCTCAATTCAACATTTTGGTTGAAGACCCAAAAACAGAAAGACAATATTTTCAAACAAAAATGTGTTTTTGTTAATTCTTTTTGACATCTTATCATGTCAAAATAGCTCGGGTAATACTAAAAAGAAATTCAATAAAGATTAATAACGACATCTGTTTGTTAGAATTGGAAATAAAAATTTAGTACGTTCGTTTGTTTTTTATAGTACAATTGAAATTTAACTAGCAGTTAAGTATTAGAAAATTTTAAATTATTGTTAATGTGAAAATGAATGGAAACTAATGAAATACATTTTTATTGAATTGAAAACGAAGGTGAATTTGGTTTTATTATTGTTTTGCGATTATTGCGATCGTTACAACACATTAAATGAGTAAAATATGTCATGTGGGGTATCGTTAGAATCAGAATTTCATAACAAATATAATCTTCTATATTACTCCCTGATCGGTGACATAACCATTTTTTACTCCCAAAGGGGTACCCTTATCGTAGAAAAAAATATTTTTTTTGCATGTCATGTTTGGTGTCGATTTCAATATAATCGGGGATGCTGATAATGATGGTGATAAAAATGGGGGCCGGACTCGGGGTAGTCCAAAAAGGGGTGGATGTTGGGAGGAAAGTTATAAAAAATATCGAAATTATCGTCATAATAAAAATTGGGGTTAGACTCAGAGTATTCCAATAATAGGTGGGGGTTGGAGGGTCGGTTACACAAAGTATCGAAATTATTGTTATTATTATCGATTTTAACATAATCGAGGATGCTGAGTTCAATGGCGATGGGAAAAAAGTTGACCGGACTCAGGGTAGTTCAATAAGGGGTGAGGGTGGGGGGTCTGGTCATGAATAGTATCAAAATTATCGTCATACTCCCCTTGGGAGTAAAAAATGGTTATGTTACCGATCAGGGGGTAATATGAAGGATTGTATTTGTTATGAAATTCTGATTCTAACGATACTCCACATGACATATTTTACTCATTTAATGTATCACCCACCCACGGAGTTGGTTGGGGGTGGGGGTGCAAACCAACTTTTGGACACAAAAGTTGCGCCAGTCTGAAAAAAGATAATGGTGCCATTAAATTTTTTTATCTTTTCCCATTTATTTTATATAGATTTTTATATGCTAAAACTTAAAAAGGGTGTACAAGGGTGGGGGTTCGTTCTACCACCCCAAGCCCGATCGATTGATACCAAATTTGTAAAAAAATGTTTTGAAAATTTCCGCGACTGCCCGATTCTTAAAAAAAACGATAGTTAATACCTATTTGTTATCAATCATCACTAAAATTTCGATAAATTCAACTTCATATTATTAGACACCTAATTAGTTTGGAAAATAAATGCACAGAATAGACCAGGTCCAAACGAATAATAAATACCCGAATTCATTTGGGGTAGCTAAGAAAGTTTTTTTATCATACTTTAAATTAATTTATCTTAATTTAAAATTAATTTTATTTGGTGCTTTCTGTGTATTATGCAGTAGTGTTAATAGATTTCAAATAATTTTAAGCTAGTGTTTATCTGTCGTGCATAGTAAAGTTTTTACAATTAACTGTTAGCTAATTCAAATAATGGCATTATACGCACTATATCTGTAAGAGTACAGTCATTATAGTTTTAAACTGCGGAAAAATTCCTAGTGAGCTGGATTGTCTACACCTTTATTACGGCATTTTAATGCATATGTGAAAAATCAAAATTGATATCGTGCCGACTAAAAAAGTTATAAAGGTCAAAAGGTCGCGAAAATCAATTGAGGTCACAACAAAAATGGTTCATCGTGCAATTATCTACAAAAAATCCTACTGCATTTTTCTTAAGATCAACCGTTTTTTTAGCAGAGCGCTGAGAACTGCAGAGCGCAACTACATTATCATTTTGCATTCGTTTCCGCACCATCCTCGAGGTAGAATGCAAGGCGCGTTTTTATAACATGGCTCCCAGTAGGCATAATCCATGATATGTTATAAAAGGTTTTTTTATTTAAAAGTGAAGAGTTTTTTAAATAAAAACTGCAAAATACAAAAAAAATTAACTTATTACTAACTTATACTGATTTAAATATACATAATTTTTTTTTATTCACTCATTGTCGATATTCTCAGTTTCTCTATCATTAAAATTTGCTGACAAAACATCGAGTGGACTTATTCTTTTACTTAAGTCGATATTTTCATCATCTTCATCAATAGTTGATTCCGCGTTTAAGCATGACTGGCAATGTCCACAAACTTAATTTTTTGCATCCACATTTGCCGCTACAACCTTTTGTACAATTACAAAAGATTGTGTTATTTTTTAACTCCCAACCGCACTGTTCTGGATCAATTTCTCTTCTTAACCTGGTTTGTATTTGATAATACACTCGTAAAATATGCTGTTGAGCTGCTAAGGAGGTGGCAATAACGGAAATTTCATAGCTATGGTTTGTCTTGTTAGCTTTGTAATGACGGACTATTTTCAATTTTTACTATTTTTATAATAGTATTAATATTCAGATAAATTCGATAACAATTTTATTAATTTTCTTCAATTGTAATAAACGTAGACATTTGTTTGTACCACTGTACAATTAAACATTTTTTTTACCATTTAAATAAACTCAATTTCAATTAAAAATACAGGTTTTGCATAAATGATTGGTTGTATTAGTGGAAATTGCTTGTTACATGATGGAAAATAAAACAGAAAATCTGGAAGATTGTGTATATAAGCGATCAAATTTGTTTGATCGAGAATCGTTTTAGTTTTTACTTTTCCAAAAAGTGTTGAAGTTGTATCACATCCGGTCATGTCATGTAGAAACAGAATGTTTTTCTTACAATGTGGAGGCTTGTTAAGCCGTCGAGCATATTTTTGGGTTTAGGTTGATCAAGTATTTGTGTACGTGCTTTGAGAAGTACTAATATATATGTATAACTTTTTTCGCCGAGTTACAATTATTTAGTTCGATCACTAAATCAGGAAATTAAAACGCAATGGATTTTCTAAACGTTATAATTTTATTCGTTCAAGATTTTACAATAAAAATATTTCTCCTCCTAATATTTCTCACCACTTATAATTCTGTTACAATTTTTCACAATTTCACTTATGCAATAATTTCTACTTATAACACTGTGAATTTCAACTCGCCTATATCACTGCTAAATTTTTATACTTTTTCTATCGCTGACAATTTTATACTCAATTCAATCGCTTACAAATTTATGCTAAACTTTATCCTCAAACAATACTTTTTATATATACTGCATGAAATAGCCTCGATAGTGCTAAAATATTCTTGAACACAAAACACACCCTTTTTTTCCTTCCTTTATCAACAATAAGACGATCTTCAAATATTGACACCTAGGTGTGAAATCTATTCTTTTCAATTGTTTTCATTAACCCATTCTTATTCGATAAAACAAAACTTCCTATTAAATGTTTACTTTGGTTGCATTGTTATCTTTTATTGATATTTATATTTCTTTTGTAGAACTAAATTCTCTAACGAGAATTTTCTTGAAAGATGTGTTGTTGTGTTCTATCGTCTTCCATAATCGTCACAATATCTATGTCTTTGCCAACGATAATTGTAGTATTATTCATTGATTTTTCAATCGCTGTTTCAACTGATTGTCACGTGATTGTCTTTTAGCAATACCAACTTCTTTGAACTTCTGAATAAGCATTCCAATTAACTCTCATTTGTTAAATCAATTAGATAAAATGTTTTATTGACTGAGGATCTTCCATCGATTCATTGAAGTGCACTTCGCAAGATGTAGAAACGGCAGCGGTTCGTCTTAGTTGTTCCATGGCTTTGATATTTTTACTGGTATCGGAGTAGCCATAAAAAACATAACAACAATATTTTTACCGAAATTGTTCGATAAATAATTAATATGTTAGTTAATGATAATATTAACTGTATCTTTTTTTGCCATACGACACAATGCATAAGAAATCTACCATCAAATACGTATTTTGCATTATCACAAACTACTTGATAATTAATTGGCTCGAAGTAAACGTAGATCTTTTGATTTTTGAGTTTTTCTCATGCCAACATTATCAAATAGTGCTGATGGATATGGACTTAGTTAATTTTGTAATATAATCATCCGCTTGTCATATAAGTCGTTTGGCACCAAAATGTTTTCGAAATTCGGAGATGACGTACATTGCAGTAGGTAGATTTTATATAAAATCTACCTAAAAGCAACTGAGTTTACGTCTTGGTGTACTGTACGGTATACTATACCGTATATGAATGCATTTTAGTAGCTTTTTCAGCGCATTACTCCCAAAACGGTTGATTTTACAAAAAATTCAACCGGCTTTTTTGTAGATAATTGCACGATGAACAATTTTTTTACTGCCCTCACTGACCTCCGAGATATAGGTCGCGAGATATTCGCGGAATATTGATTTTTGTGGCCTTTTGACCTTTATAACTTTTTAGCCGGCACGATACCAATGTCGATTTTTCACATATTTATTAAAATGCCATAATAACGGTGCACACAGAGATTCAGTTCACTAGGAATTTTCCGCAGATTGAGGCTTAAAACTTCTAAAATGACTGGAATATAAAGACAGATGCCTCTAGTTTTTCTACTTCCCATTTCCTCAAAATAACATTTCGAGTCAACCGCTATAGTAATCAAATGATCTTTACAGCATCAGTTTTGTTGTTTTCTTTTGTAATGTTCAAAAATAAAGGTTTGGGTGGGAGGGGAAGTATGTGTGGAAGGCATGTAAAACTTTTACATGTTTGAAAATAAACCGAAAACAGTACTTTTAAAGTTAGAAAAAAAATTATTTTGTACTAGAAAAAAAACGCCTTACTTATGACGCCCTTCCCCACCTCGTCAAAGCTTCTACTCTCAACACCTTCAAAATAACATTTTAAATAAATAAAATAAAATAAATGTTGAAATATTTCGTATTTTTCTTTCGTAATGTAATGGTTTGTAGATATTACTGTATTTAAATCTAAATAATCAACCTCTACAAACATAAACGATCACACGATCACTTCTACTAATGGCATGAACCATTCCCAATCACAATGTTGTGCACACACTCTTACGATAAATTAGTTTATTTATAATAATTCGAAAATCGAATTTTTTATGGCAACATTCGTCCCGCCACTTTTTGTTGATGACATTATTAACAGATAAAATTTCTTTCACTTTCTCTCGATATCGTAAAAGAGTAACCTAACCTAACTTAAAGAAAATTAAAATTCTAAAAAAAAAAAAAATAAATTCTTGTTGGATTCTGGTAGACTATTATTAATTCGATTTTTATAACCTTTATAATAAATAAATTTCAAACTGTTAATTATAATTAAATAAATAGTAGTGAAATATGAACATACTAGGGGACGTCTGTGCCTATGCACAAAATATTTTTTCATAAATTAACAACATAAACACTGTTTTCAACGTCTAGTTCAAGCAAAGCATCAACTGAAACTATAATGAAATTTAATAAAATAAAATTTAAAGATATTCAAAGTTTGTTTCGTTTATTTTAATCGTCGTTTCTTTTTTTTATATTTTTTTGTATTCTATCCTTTCCCTTCCGTATTCTCTTCTTTCCTATGATATGGCTACGCTTTTTCGTAGCTTGTGTATTATATATATGATAGTAAATTTATTAATAACTATATACAATAATATTTCCAGGTTTTATGAGATCAGAGTAATTTTTGGCCTAACCATTGGGTCAAACTTTTTGTTTATCGAGTTGGCAAATGACAGGATAAATAACGATTCATTAGTGATTCGTTTTGAACGGTTTTTAGGGTTCCGTATTTTGAAAAAGTAACAACGGTACTCTATTGGTGAGACTTCGGTGTTCGTTCGAATTTTTACATAATCGATATACTCACAAACTATAAATGCTATCAACTTCAAAATTTCTACAGTTATTGAATATGTTTTCCCACGCCTGCTGATAATAAAAAATTTCATATATTTGTTTTATCAGAGATGGTAAAACAAAAGTTTTTTTAAGGAATCGAGTTTGGTTTAGAAAAATCCAAGAGACGGAAATATTTTTAAAAAAAATTTTCACTAAATTTTCGACTGTTTAGTTTTTGATTTATTACCAAAAACGAATGCTTTTTTTTCTGTCCCCCCTCAACTACCAAAATTACAAAACAAAAATTCACGTTGCTAGGAATTTTGGATTAAAAAACCATTTTCTTATTTTGGTCGTTAAAATTTCAAATGTTTATTGGAGGAGATTGAGATTAGAAATTTCGAAAAAAAATTATTTTTGATCATTTGATTTCTTTTTTTGTCAAAACTGTTTTTTTTGTAATTTTCGAAAGCACAGTTTTCGACTTATTTTCGAACATGCAAAATTTGTTTTTGTCCATCCTTCATTTGTCCACCTCCCCATCTACGAACATTACGAAAGAAAAAATTTAAAAAAATTCACGGGTGTAGGAATTTTGCTAAATCGAAAATTTTGAAAAAAAATTATTTTTGATCATGTCAAATGGGGTGTCATATTTTTGTTTTGTTGTGCAAAACAATTTTTTTTGTAATTTTAGAAAGCACAGTTTTCGACTTATTTTCGAAAATTGTCTCCTGTAGGTGACAATTGGGTTTTCCAACCGAATTCAGGTACTAACCCAACTGCATTGCATGCTGGTACTCCACTTTGGGGACCATTTCAATTGTTCCGAATGGGCAGATAATGCGTCAACGAGATGATTTAAGCTTTGAACCATTTAGCTTCTGGAACAATGACTGGTAACAATTTACTGCTTATTCAAAGTCGTTGTTTTAAACATCATGAACTACCACCACAGGCAGCCGTTGCCATTCACCTGTTTGCAAGTGACAAAGAGGTGGATAAATTTAATCACCAAATTTTATCTGCGATGAAAATAGAAGGAGCAGTGATCAAAGCCACCGACATCCTGTCAGGGGTTCCAAACGAATAGGCTAAACAAAAACCATTAAAAACGATTAGTGTTCTTTTAACAAAGGACACTTATGGGCTACTAAAACTGTAAAATCTTAAACTAATTGCACGATATATATCACTGTAAAGGTTGACACCTCAGATGGACTAGTCAGTGGTTCGACTGGCAGATTAAGAGCAATGGAGTTTGGCAAAAACTAAAATACAGGACAAAGAAGGCTATTGAGACTATGGATCCAATTTGATGATATTAATACGGGAAAGTTTACCAAAAATAAGTTTCAATCAACAAATGAACGCCATTTTTAATATATTAGTTTAATTTGGACTCCTATTGAATCAGCTATGCATACTATAAAACGATGGAAGTCGTTAATTTGATCGTTCAGCGCATATAATTTCCTTTGGTGGCTGCCAAAGGAATAATCATACATAAAAGCCATTGAGCTACTATGGAGAAAGTTGTTGTATATATAACAAGTACAAGACGATATGAGCTTGCCAGGATTCACAAAGATAGGACGAATGGATGGACCATTACTCAATCAAATAAATCGAGGTTAGGGATCCGTTCTTTTCATTAGGTCTGATACCACTAGTGCAGAAAAACAGTAGCCAACTTCACTTAAATTTTAGCTCTGCTGGTAGTCATTGTGAATATTTAATTTTTCTACTAGCTGGAGATCAAATTCTGTCAGTATACCGATCTCCCCAATGTTTAGTAGACAAATCACTCGACTGTCTTACCTGCATTCGTTGGCAATAATTTGACGACACTTTTGCCTCCAACTATTGTGATGGGTGACTTTAATTTTGGTTCCAATAAAAATCCTCAAAACTGACTCTCAAACTATTTTCTACAAAAAAATTTACAAAGAAAAATTCATGAACACCAACAACAGTTGAAGCTATACAACAATTGATAATATATTTCCCAATATAAATAATTTAAAAGCTGGCGTTATTGAAGCTTTCTTAAGCCACCATAAACAGCATTGGGTAAGATTTAACCCAACGTGAAACTATACTAACAAAAACTTTTTTCTCAAATATTATATATGCACACGGAACCATCAGCGAGCGAATTATATTCGTACTTGCCTGACTTTTTTCTTTAAATAAGACTTCAGGATTTTCTAGGTCGAACGTGTGTGAGGTGTCACTTATATGTAACGCTAATGCCGTCGTGTAGTCTCTTTTGGGAGTGTCAAGGGGGTTTGATGTTGAATGGGTAGAATTAGAGAGAGGTTAGAGTTAATTGGGGATAGGACTATTAGTAGGAACGGGAAGAGAAGTTTGTTGTTCGATGACTGTGAGTTTGGTATTGTTTTTGGGGAATTTATCATTCTTTTGGAGTCAACAGAGTGTTGGTACATCCTGTTTTCCAGATATTTGGATGATAGTTAATATATCAGCTAGTGCAATCCTTACAATCTATTTTTTATTCGCCTACATATTAAAGTGTTACTTTATTACTGTGATTTGGAGCTTTAAAGTGTCATTTTAAAACCATGTATTTTGTTGTCATAGTTACGTCCAAAGAAGTAAACGACATTTGTATTTGTTTAAATTCTATGAAAATAGAAATTTTCATCGTAACGACGGACGGACTATTTTCACTTTTTACTCTAAAATAATAGTTTTCAAATTCCATAATAATTTTATTGATTTTCTTCAATTGTAATAAACGTAGACATCTATTTATACCACTGTATAATTAAATATTTGTTTTGATGATTTAAATAAACTCAATTTTAATTACAAATACAAGTTTTGTATAAATAATTGGTTGTATTAGTGGAAATTGCTGTTACATGATGGAAAATGAAACAGAAGATCTGGAGATTGTGTATATAAGCGATCAAATTTGTTAGATCGAGGATCAGTATAAATTTAAAATCAGTATATAAAATTGAATGTAAGTGATTAGTATTTATTTAAATTAAAATATAACAAAGAAAAAATATTTTTATGTTGTAAGGTTAACTGTGGAAAAGAAAAAAATCACTAGAAATTTTATTAAAAATAAAACCAATAATTTTTATTTTGCCTTTAGTAAATAAATTTACTAAAACATTGTTTTAATAAATGACTATTCGGTTAATCGACATAAAAATCGAACAATTAATCGTTAGTACCACTACTAACTAGATACTGTGAATTATTTTCGAAAAAAACTATAGCAAAAGATAGGGATTTATATGAGAATAAACTGAGAAAAGCGCAATAGGTAAGTCAGTTTTTTGACTCTTGTTTCAAGATGGAAAATCGATCGAATCAAGACGACGGTAAAATAAAAAATTTGAACCTGACCTGTTCTGATTTTCTTGTAACCTCGGTAATCGTTATTAGAATAATAAAAATTAATACCTGGTTTTTAAATTCTTTATTTTTTCCCTAGTTTTGACACCCGATTGGCTAAGAAATTTAGTGCCAAGCAATGTTTAAAGTTAAATTGTGCTCGAACGGATAAGCTGATGTTAATAATTTTTGTTTTGTTTAAAAGGTACTTAGAGCGAGGCTGTATAAAAATATTACACTCAGATGATTTTTGTTGCCGAGAAGAAGGCATTCAAATATATAATAAGTATAAATTTTTTTCCAGAAATTTATTTTGTGGCTTTTACTGAAAGAATTTTACCGATTATATTATAGATTTTTTTGTTTTAAGGTTACCCGTTCAAGCACAATTTAACTTTAAACTTTACTTGTTACTAAATTTTCTTAACAAACTTCGAGCCACCCTGTATCAAAACTAGTGACAAAATAAAACAAAACAAAACAAAACAAACAATTACTGAAGTTTCAAAGACATCGGAAATGGTTGGGTTCACATCATCGGCGTCCTGATTTGACTTTCCATCTCAAGCTAAAATGAAAAAATTTAAAATGTTTTTAACTATGACAAGGGTAATATTAGCAAATCTTTTTACCAGTATTGATTATTGATGTAAAGAAAATCATGCAATTGCAATAATGTTACAGAATACTCCTAAATCAGGAACAAAATTGCATGCCCAGCCATAAACAATTTATTTCTTGTTTATGACTGGTAGACCAGGGCCAAACCGTTATAAATATCGAAATAAACGAAAAATTCTTAGCAGTATACGAATGGTCGGAAAATGTAGCTAAGGGTCTAAGTAATTAAGGAAAAATCGACCGAACTGTGTAAAAGTCCCGGAAAGGGGTGGGGGTCGTAGTATATACGTTTTTAGGGGTTTGTATTAGTTTTTCGCGATTTGCGACTAAACTATGCATCCCATCGAAAAAAGTGAAATATAAAAGTTGTAGATAATAAAAAAATCCAAATCTTTCTTACTGGACATTATTGACCATAACCACAAAATTATCGAGAAAAATGTAAAAAACCGTTTTTTTTGTTTTTAATTTATAACTATCGCAAAAGTTGTTATATTTTCATGAAAATCGGTGAAAATATTCTTTTTTGTGTTTCAAACAGTCCAAAATTTTTTCAAAGCGAAATATTTAATTTTCGATGTTTTATGAAGAAAATTAAAAAAAAAGACCTAATTTTCAATCGAAAAATTTGGTTAGGAAATTTTCGATTTTCGAACTTTACCAGTGCTCATTTTTTTTGTTGAAATCCCAACTTTAGTATAGAATTAAAAGATAATATTGTTTAGGTACAAAAATTTCGTTAAAAAAGCGAAAAACCGAAAAAACTACTTTCAAATCATGAATTTCTTTTTCTTTGTTGTAAATAAACGTTTCCATTCATAAAAAGCGGTAACTCACATACGATACTGTGTTATACAAGTAATTTACATATACTTAACTAATCTTGGCTTTCAAAGTCCCGAAATCATCGTTTAAACTGCAATTAAATAGGTAAAAACTCAAAAAACACAAAGGCTGTGTGTGACTGAGAAATTTTTTTTATTATTTCTTGGGATTCGTAAGTATCTACAAATTATCATGTCAAAGTGTTTTGATGACAAAATACAAAAATTAAAAGTAAAATAATTTCATTGAAATCTTTTTTCCTTCCCGGGCTTCATCGCCAGAATCGAATTCTTCATCGCCAGAATCGATCAACCTATCGATTTCTTCATGTTCATTTTCTACATCTTCAATTCCTTGGAGCTGTTCTGGATTTTCCAGTTCAGTATCATTATTTTCATTATTATTATTTATTAGACAGTGGATACCATCTTCGTCTTCGATGTCCTCGAGATTACAAAATTTTTCGCATAAGAACTTTTCGGCATTAGAACACAGATCAGGACCGTGACAATTTATGCACAAAATTGTTCACTTTAAGCCATGCTTGCGACACCCACATATGTTATTACTGCATCCTTTTTCGCAGCTGTCGCAGATAAATTTCAATAAATTTTTGGGAATTAATTCTTGTTCTGTAAATATAGGTACGATACCATAAAAGGGATGTTTCCATCCCCAATCTGTAGCTGTAAATTGATGACTGTAATTGATGAAAATACACCCTGTAACAATGTAGCTTAACTGCTCCTTCAGTTAAATAAAGGTAATTTTTCCAAATGAAATGATGATTTTACAGAAGCCGCTTGGTAGAGTTCAAATCTTAAATCGTGTAGAGATGTATTTATAATTTTACTTTTGTAAATAGAAGCTCTTATTTGTAATCCATTTTCGGTAATCGTTTGTTTGTCTGCATTTATATTGCATAAAAATTTCTGCAAGATCAAGTAAATGTTTATTGGCCAACTATGATTTTGTTATTTTTAATGATTAATGATCTTATAATTGTTTTTTTTTTCCTTTCCTAGCAAAACTTGAATCTATTGCTAAAAGTTTGAAACGAATTTAAAGAAAAGATTTTCAAATAAAGCAAACGATTAAATAAAATAATCACCACAGTTTAAACGATGGTTTTGGGACTTTGAAAGCCAAGATTAGTTAAGTATATGTAAATTACTTGTATAACATAGTATCGTATGTGAATTAACGCTTTTTATGAATGGAAACGTTTATTTACAACATAGAAAAAGAAATTCATGATTTGAAAGTAGTTTTTTCGGTTTTTCACTTTTTTAACGAAATTTTTGTACCTAAACAATATTATATTTTAATTCTATATTAAAGTTGGAATTTCAACAAAAAAAATGAGCACTGGCAAAGTTCAAAAATCGAAAATTTCCTAACCAAATTTTTCGATTGAAAATTAGGTCTTTTTTCTAATTTTCTTCATAAAACATCGAAAATTAAATATTTCGCTTTGAAAAAATTTAGGACTGTTTGAAACACAAAAAAAAACATTTACACCGATTTTCATGAAAATATAACAACTTTTGCGATAGTTATAAATTAAAAACAAAAAAGACAGTTTTTTGCATTTATCTCGATAATTTTGTGCTTATGGTCAATAATATCCAGTAAGAAAGATTTGGATTTTTTTATTATCTACAACTTTTATATTTCACCTTTTTCGATGGGATGCATAGTTTAGTCGCAAATTGCGAAAAACTAATACAAACCCCTAAAAACGTATATACTACGACCCCCCACCCCTTTCCGGGACTTTTACACAGTTCGGTCGATTTTTCCTTAATTACTTAGACCCTTAGCTACATTTTCCGACCATTCGTATACTGCTAAGAATTTTTTTTCCTCTAACAGGATTGGCCCTGGTCTATGGGCATTCAATTTCAACGTAAGATTATAACCACAATTTTTTTAATTATGTAATTCCAAAAGTTGCCACAAACAATTGTTCACTGTGAACTGTAAGTAGGTACATGTAGAGCAACATTTTCAAGAATAAACACTTAAGGTATGCATTCATGAAAATTTAAAAACATCCAAGAAAAGTTCAAGCTTCAAAACGAACAGGAACTAAACAGTAACACGAACTAAATTATACTAAAAATTTAAATAACAAAACTGAAGCTTTCTTGATGTATTAAAATTTTATAAAGAAAGACTGATTTGCATACAAACCAGGTAGGTTTGATAATCAAAATACATAAATATTTCCTCCATATAATATAATATATTCATTATCATCAAAAATTATATAAATTTTTGGCAAAAAATAATGTAAATGTTATCTAATAAATATTATCAAGAAACAAAAACAAATTTTTAGCATAATTTATAACCTTTGCTTTTGATCTTACCTCGTTCAAAATTGTTTTTTCCTCATCTTCATATATAAATTCAGAGCAACGATTGACGTCTGTTTTATTAAAACTATCAGCATTGCATTCATCGTTTAATGATGTATAATATTCACATTTTGTTGGATTTCCGTTTTTATACGGCACAGCATTTTCTAACCAAACCGGACGATATTCTGTAGAATTTGTGTCGCATTTAGGAATTTTACAACGATAATTAAGATCACCTGCTGTAAACACATAAGATAACTGAAACATTCCACAAAACATTATTAAAACTCCGATTAAGAATGCATTTTTCAGTTGATATCTTCCAAAGCTTCCAATTTCAATCAAAACTTTATCAATATCCAATATATTAACCGATTCTTTATTTTCATTATCGGTCATTTTAACTAACTTAACTTTTAAATAATATTAGATGCACATAAGAACGACACTAAACACAATTTTTTTTTAATAACTAATTCAAAAATTTATACCAATATTGTTAATAATGAGCACAATCTAAGAAACTATAAAATTAAACTATTAACACAAATCTTTTTTTAAATTTAAATAAATTTAGGTATGTTTAGGTTCCAGTCGTCGATATAACTTCGACATTGCAACAATTTAAAAAAAAAGAAGTAGTTACACAAGAACACTTAAAAAATAACTGAAATCAATTCAAGTTATAACAACAGTCAACAAACCAACAGCATTCAGTCAAAATGATCCATTATCTTGGTAAATTTAAATCAAACTAAATTATTTATATATCATTTTTTTGCTTCACTTAATTTGGTCGCGTATTAATTGTTCCGATTAAAGTTAAAAAGAAAACGTAATGAAAGAAATACAATAACAAAGAAAACATAAATTAATTATTGTGGAATTTAATAAGAGTTTTGTAGGTTTCATTTTAGATTTTGATGTCAATTTTAGTCAAATTTACACTATCGAACCACTGTAATATTATTTTCACTTTGACTCAGTGATCTTGAAAATATAGATGGAATTCTTATCAGAACCAGTTATTATGATTATTCTTTTAAAAACAAAAATAAAAATTAGTTCTGTTTAGTTTGCTTCCTTAAAAAGCAAAAAGCAGAATATTAAAAAGATTATTCGCAGATTAGTAACTATATTAGACAATGTAAACATAGCTAACGGATAAGAAAATCAGAAAATTCTGCTTGTTTTGAACTTACTTGTTGTTTTTATTTATTGAGCTTCATAGATCAATTAAAGTTTTACTGACATAACGCAATTTGGTGATAATGATTAATGTAAATAAAAATCTCATTATCTAAAATTAGCATCCCGGACATGTAATGGAGAACTGGGCCCATTGGAAACACCAATGGATCTTTAGAGGCAGGCCGCTCACCTACACAGTTAAAAATAAGCTGAATATTTAATGCAAATTACTACACATATGGGTCCTACGGAAGTCTCTATTATAAAACAATGCAAAGCTTGCTTTAAAGATAAATTTAATGCTTTTTGCATTAGCAAGTTGTTTTCAAGCTTCTAGCGTAGCAAGTTGTTTTCAAACTTCTACTATTTCTATAAAAAATAAATTGTGATAGACTTGTACTAAAATTTGTAGTTTTGCATGAGAATTCGTTTTAATGCAACAGTTGCTTTGCAATTTAATAATAACCTGCATTACATAACCCATATAGCAAAGCTTGTATTAAAAACTGCAGTAACTTTTTCAACTGTGTAGCGAGGTTAATAACCCTGAACTAGCTTCAGCATGTGGGTTTGAGAAAGTGTACTGCCACCTCAGCACAAATAAACAGTGTGCGCGGATTTCGAAAACTATGCAGATCATGAAACAAAGAGAAAAGTGCGAAACGGAGACTCTGGTAACCCTCAACGATGAAGAAGCCGTGACCGTCACGAACACCCCATTATTAAATGATATTTTTGTAAGACATTAGGTAGGATTAAGGGCCAAACAAATACCAGAACATATATATATAATAACATAATATGTATAAGAAAGTGACTCACCCCATGATTTTAGCAGATCCAACTTCTCCCACCTTCCTTACTTCTAGCCCATCATCATATGCATCTTAACAATCGAAAATAATTTGTACTGGTGGTTGCGGAACGGTAATCCTAAAATACAACAAATCGTCGTTGAAAAATTGAGGTAATTGTTGCGTCAACTGAAATTGTTGAGCCAAAATCATAAAATATTAATGATGAATAATCCTGAATTGTTGTTAAATCGATGGAATTTTTGAGCCAAAAATAACAAAAAAATATTAGCAACAATCATGAATTGATGCTAAATCGATGGAATTGTTGCGCCAAAAATGTGAAGGCGATTGTTGAATATTTACATGATTTACGTTTAATGAGCTTCGTTCACAATTTTCAAAAACGAATTTTTTCCCTTTGTAATTCACCAGTTACACTCAGCCACGCAAACCACAAGAAAAAGGTTATGTATTGGGTTCACTCAATTTTTATTTCTATTTTTAACAATACAACTTAAATAATGTTTTGGTTTTCTATATATCTTACAGACACCACACAAAACTAATTGATTAATCCACTAGAGGTAAATTTAGGCTAATCGGACGGTAATCATCTCTTTTTGAGACCAATAATTTTAATGATTGTTCTTTAAATAATCACACGGCATTTTGTTTTCTTTTGTTCTTGCACTATCAAAAGTGAAATACCTAGCAATGATTTTCTTTTCTTAGTTCTCAAATGGGATTAAAATTTTACTATTATAGTTAAACAATTAACTAACATTGAATATTTTACTTTTTTCTTTTAATATCAAGGTATTTCGAATTTGTTTATTTAAACTATCACATTTTAACTAATTTTGATTTTATAAATAACACGACATTTTGTAAATTTTTATTTTACACTATCACAATTGAACTAATTAACAAAGAATCTTTTTTTTTGTCCTATCATTTCTCGTATGAGATTCAAAAATTTTCTAATTATAAAACACATAAATTAACATTGATTTTTTTCTAAATATACTCATAACTCATCTATATAAATATCACAGCCCATCAAATGAACAATCCAAAAATGATAACTCCTCAAAAGATAATCCAAAATGACAACCCAACAATGGATAATCAAAATGACAACTAAACAAAATCCTTAGTGAGATTTTCGTATTTATAATTATTGAAAACATCGAAATCGATGCGTTCTTATTCCATGTTTTCAACAATTACGAATGATATGATTGGAAAACAAGAATGTAAATAGACACAGTCGCGACTGATAAAAACCATCCTCATAACAGACAAGACTGTAAAACTAGTCTAGTAATAAGCCATTATTACCAGTAATGCAACAATAGCCGAGTGGCCACCATGACTGGGTTGTTATTCGTTAACATAATTTTGCGGGATGTTAACTTCGGACTAGCAATGGCCCATACAAGGTTGTACAGATGACCCAGTAACGAATCAATAATTGTAACAGTATTACAGCAATGAATGCTAAATACTAACAACCATGACTGGGTCATTAAAAAATACAATATAATCAAATGTAAATTTAAACAAATTGAATAATGATTAAAATTAAATAAAACTGTCCAATTAAAAACTATTTTAAAACTTATATCAACCTTATCATTATTATCATAGTATTTCACCCGAGAAGCGATAACTAAACTAAAGGTGAACTTTTTGAAACTATATAGTTCTAAAATTGATATTATTCTAGTGAATTTTAAGCCAATGGCATAAATCGACCATTTTGTGGTTGCAGTACTGGTCAATTTTTTTTAAACGGCGTTCATGCTCCATGTAGGAGCGTTGCCAGGCTAATCAGCTTTGAATATTCACCACGGTCATTCGCAACAGCGACATAATTACCATGGCAGCCGATTTTTTTAAGGTCGTTTATTACATCAGTCTCCCATTGTAGTCGTGGTCTACCTCACGGTCCCCACTCTCTGGGGTACTAACGTACATTTTTCTAATCATTCCAGACTGTGAATCAGCGCGTAGAATATGCCCAAACCAAGCAATCCTATTAGAACGGATACAACCTCTAATATCAGAACCCTCAAATAGTCTCTGATCTTAAAGTTATATCGGGTTCTATACTCTCCATCGTCTGTCTTAAGTGGACCAAAAATGTAGCGTAGAATTTTATGCTCAAATACAGATAAATGCGATTCGTCATTTTGTGTAAGGGTCCACGTTTGTGATCCATACATTACAACTGGTCTAATCAATGTCTTGTATAACTTGAGCTTGGTGTTACTTGATACATACGGTGGTCCAAGGAGAGGTTTAATTGAGTAGAAAGTTCGATTACCTGCAGCGATTCGAGCTTTGACATCTGTAATTACGCTGTAGTTTGAGTCTAGCATTGATTCCAAATATTTAAAGGATTCAACTCCCTCAATTTTTCCATTGCCGCACATCAAATCTTTCTTCTCAGCCTCTCTTGAAACATTCATTTGTTTGGTTTTATTGTAGTTAATTTGAAGACTAATTTTTCTAGCACCACTCTCAAGCGACTTGAAAGTCTCACTCATAACAGCTTCACTTCGGCCGAGGATGACAACATCATCAGCGTATGGGATCATCTGTACTGAGTTATTTGACAAGATATTGTTGTTAGTCGGTAGATTCTTTTTACGGCACACATATTCCAAGGCTATTTTAAAAAGTATAGGAGAGATAGCATCACCTTGTCTTAAGCCGGAGTCGACTTTAAAAACTTTGATATTTCGTTCTCTACTCTTACACAGCATTGAGAGTTCTGTACTGTCATTTTGCATACTGATATCATTTTACCAGGAATTTTCATCGACACCAGAGCAGACCATAGGGTCTCGTAGTCGAGAGAGAGTCGTAGGCCTGCCTGAAATCAATGAAGAGTTGGTACACAGTTATGTTGAACTCTCGGCACTTTTCCAAAATCATCCTTATTGAGAAAAGTGCATCGTTGGTACCTCAGCCCCGTTGGAAGCCACACTTATATTCTCCAAACAGTTGTTTAGCAAAAGGATTGATGGTTGATAGCAAAATGTAAGAAAAGATCTTATATAAGCTGTGCAGAGTAGTACGATTCCTCTGTGTTTGCACATTGTAGGCGATTACCTTTTTTATGGATTGGTATCAGCATAGCTGTGTTCCAGTCCTGTGGCATAGTTTCCGTCCTCCAGATCATTTGAGTAAGTTCAAACAATCTTAAGTCTAAAGTTTCACCACAATCATTTTGGATGTTATATTGTCGATAACAGGTGCTTTATTGCGTTTTAATATTGACAGCGCAGCTTTGAATTCCTCTTTAGTTGGTTGGTTTATATGTACCTTTGACGCACGAAAAAGCATTGTCCGTCGTCCGATTTGTTGCTGGTAACTTAAGTTGAGAAGATTCTCAAAATAAGCGGCCCAAGTATCTAGAATATTTTTAAGGTCTACTTGTAGCTCCCCATCTTCGTTTTGAATAGCTGTTGATCTAGTTTGAGGTCCTTTCCTTAAGGTTTTAACCTGTTGAAAGAAGTTCCGTGATTGATGTTTCTTATTGAAGCTTTCAATCTCCTCACACTTTCTATTCTACCATTCTCGCTTCGTTCGTCTACATAGCTTTGTAACGACTTGTCTTGCCAGTTTATAGTTCTCCTTCGTGGACCTGGTGTTGCGTTCTTGCAGACATTTTAGATAGCAATCTCTTTTGTATTGAATAGCGTCAAGACATGCTTGATCCATCCATTGCTTCTGGGAGTGGTTTTGTGGTCACCCAAGTATTCTCTCAGCAGCGCTTAAAACAGCATCTTTGTGCAACTACCATAATTTATCGACATCTCCATTAATGGTTTCTGATTTCTCCAATGTTTCGGCAATATTGTTTTGATATCTCTCTTCTGTTTCAGCATTCTTTAGTGATGAGATGGTAAAACGTTTCCTTTGATTGAATTTCAAAATGCTTGGGTTTGGGAAGTGGATCCTTATTTTAGCACATACAAGGAAGTGGTCACTTCCAATGTATGCACCTCTAAAGGATCGCAAATCCTGAATACTCGAAAAGAAACGTGCTGTAACTAGCACGTAATCAATTTGATTTCGAGTGTTTCCATTCGGTGAGACCCAAGTATGTTTATGAATCGATCGGTGCGGAAAGAAAGCGCTGGCAATTCTCAAATTATTTGATAATGCAAATTCAGTCATTCTCTCACCATTATCATTCGAATTCAAATGCAGACGGTTGGGCCCACCAATTTCTATAAGAATTATCTGTTCTAACCTGCCCATTAAAGTCACCAAGTCACCATAATGAAGTCGCGTGTTGGTGTTTGTTTTGTTATGTAGACTGGAGTATGAAACCGTAGAGCAGTAAAGTTCCCGATTTATATAATGTCTGTTTTCTCATAATTCACAATTTTAATGACAATCTATAGTCATATTTTCATATAGTTTCCGTTACATAAATTTGTTCTTACCATAAAACCATTAACAATAATATTTCCTTTACAATATCCTATTATTGGTTCACACTGCGTTTTCACCAGCGTTATTTCACCCTACTACCAAAATTTGAATTCTCCGGACCTTAACCGTAGTTGCTCCAAAATGTTTTCAAACCTCAAACAGCTGTGCATAATTGTCCAAACGTCTCAATATTGAAAAAACTATTATTCCACAGACCGTTTTGTCATTGTCTTCACTAAAAAAATAGTAAATTTCTTATATAGTTAATGTTAACTATTTCACTTTCCGTTATAAATCTCAATTTTAACACTGTTGTAAGCTATTATTTCATAATACATAAACATCATAAAATCGGTTAAACTTACGTTTAATCCATTTCAATATATTGGTATTTCCTCCCAATGCGTTGGAAATAACTTATTTCGTGAAATCATCTTACCATTTTATGTATTACAAAATAACAATCGGTATTTTTTTTACGGAAAATGTACTAACATTTCCCCTACTACGAAATTGGTAGCGATATTTTCGATATTAAATTACTATAAAAGAGATGACTATACGATCTTTTGTCTCTTAGTATTATTATTATCATTCCATTCTCTAATTGGAATTCATAACATTGGTTTGTTGAGATGTCATTATAATCTTAATGAGTTGGCATTAAAATTTTGGGAATGAAAGTTTTTTATTAAATCCGGCCAATTTTAGAAAATTAATGTTGTGCTAGTGCTAGTTAAAATTTAATTTAAAATTTTTGTGTAGTAAATCCTTTGTAGTAAAATTCCAAAAATAGAAAAAGAAGATTATGTGTTTGTGTTTGTTGAATAAGTTATAAAAAAAAATTAAAATGATTGTTGGTGAAGTGTTCAACGAGATGAGTTGACCTTGGAATTTTGTCGTTTTCATTTAAAATTTATAGTTAATTTAACCAAAAATTGGAAAATTAGTACAATATAAAATTTAATTTTCTTGTATAAGTAAGTAAAATGAATAAAAAAATTAAAATAATAATTTTTTTGGTGAACGTTGTTTTATATATTATTTATTTGAAAAAAATCGAATAACCAAAAATTTAAATATTGTTCGACATAGTGTGGGACTTAGTTGATTGAATTCATATATCTAACCGTAAAACCAACAGTATTTTTTCTACCTCATTCGGCTACCGTTGGACCGGTCTGTCTGTTATTAATGGTTGTTTGAAGGATGAAATTGGAAAAATTAATATACTAATTAAAAGAAAAAGAAATACGGCTGCGGTAATAATATTCAACGTGGGTTAGACAACAAACTCATGTGCAGAAGTTGTAAAGAACGTGGAAATTGTTAGTTACGGAAATTTTGAGGACTACTTCGCTTTCGGCTATTTATCAGTTTGGTATTCTAACATCACAGCGTTGGGGAAAGCCAAGTGTTTTGTTTTCACACAATAATGGTGGTTCTTGGAAACGATACAGTACTGTTATCATGATTATCGTATTATAAACCAAACTCCCACTGTTCATTTTAGTACGGTTATTGTTTAACATTATTACAACAATTGCCTGATTTATTTCGACGCAACGTTACTACAGTGTTTCAACGCAACATTTGTACAGAATTTATGTTATTTGTTACAACAACTGCCGTATTTCAACGCAACATTTACATCAAATTTTTGCTGTTACTATCGTATTTCAACCAGCTTGCAACGCAACATTTATCCAAAATTTATGTTATTTGTTACAACAATTGCCTGATTTATTTCAACGCCACATTTATACCAAACTTTTGCTATTACTATCGTATTTCAACGCAACATTTGTATAAAATTTTTGTACTATTACTGCCGCATTTCAAACGTAGTTCAACACATCAGTTATATAAAACTTTTGGCTATTACAACCGAGTGTCAACGCAACATTTTTTATAAATTTCTGGCTGTCTACCGAATTTCAACGCACTTTTGTATAAAATTTTTTGTGCTATTACTGCCGCATTTCAACCGTAGTTCAACACATCAGTTATATAAAATTTTTTTTTGCTATTACTAGCGAATTTCAACGCAAAATTTTGTTTTATAAATTTCTGGCTATCTACCGAATTTCAACGCAGCATTTGAGTATTATTTATACAATTTTATCCGTAATACTTTACCTGTTGGATTATTCATCGCTGATGGAGGGCTAAGGCCGTAAGACTTTGAAGCTGGGAGGATTTAATCATGGGGTGAGCGAACTTGGTTTATTTTATTTACTTTTTTTTAACATAGAGGTGTGAATGCGTGTGAAAGGGTGTACAAGTGATTGAACGGGGGGCTTGCTTGTCGATGCGTTTGTGTGTGCACTGACGATGCGTGTAGCGAGGCACATTCAGTCTAAATTGGAAATGATTATAATCGAAATATTTTTGCTCTGAGGTAAGATCTCGTTTTCCAAATACATTTTTTTTTAATTATTATGTTAAATTATATTACCTAAATTTATTAATTTCTATTTTTATTAAGTAAAAATCAATCCCCAAAATGATATGAAAACCAAACAAATTCTTGTCATGTTTTATATTTATTAACCGTATTATACATTAACCAACTGTAAACTAAAGGTATTTAATTAAATTGGTTTTGGAAATATTTATTTAACTTACAAATAAAAGTAAAGTTTTTTTTTTGAAGCTGCAAATAATTTTTTTTGGTACTTTCGTATGGTTTCAAAATTTTTTGAAAATGTTATTAATAAAGAAAAAGGAAAATAAATAATAAAGACTTTTAATATAGCGTGTGACGTTCTCCCGTGCTCTAAGATTTGATTCTCGGTTTACCAGCAATGGCAGTGGTGTCCAAGCTGTATCATATTGATCAGATGACAGCAATACAACTTATGTTTGATTACTACCATTTGCGGTACTTGCTGTGGGTCTTTGAGCTTAATTGTCTTGCTTCGCAGACTGAGTGTGTGGGTGAATGTTAGCATGTATGAAGCGTGAGTGTGTGGGCGCAAGGGAGTAATTGTGGGGGTTGGACGCGCTGATAGTGGTTCTTTCGCAAAAGGGGTCGCCAGAGTTTCATTTTTCCATTCGTTTTATTTCCACTTCTGTTTGTTCACGTAATTTGCGTACATTTCTGCATTTGTGTTGAAGCAGCAGGTAAAAATCTATCAAATCCACGATGACTGAGCTTTAGTCGTTAAGGTGTTAAATTACTCTAGGTACGCATCCTGCTATGCCATTCTCCTTGGTTCGCCAATGAGAAAGCTCTTCATTACAGTTTCATAACTTCTTACGCTACGTAGGTAGCAAATCCTCTCACTGACCGGGATGAATTTCATCACGGCTTCCTTTTTGCGAGCACCAACAAGAAAGCTAGTTCCAAATTCTCTTCGAGAAGGATGACCTATACCTACAGTATAGAAAGTGACTATCCAAATATTGTTTTCCTATTATGGGCTGTCTAATTTCTTGCAGAGCTATTGATATCCATCCCATTTCTTTCAGCCTCTGTTTTTAGACTTATAAGAGCATCAGAGGCACTCAAGCTGCGCACGTTCCACTGCCTGGTCTGATAGTCTGGTCCTTTTTCACGTCCAGGTAAAATTCTGTTTTTGTCCAGGTCTGTTAATCTTTTCTGATAACCAAATTTAACAAATAATTTTTTTCCCGTTGTTAGGGTGTTAACCTTAGGCCCAACCTAAATTGTCGTGAATGGGTCCGTTCTGCATCTTAAGGTTACCAGAAACAACCTTTTTACACGTTTATATAGCGAGCCGCTTGATTCAAGACAGGCGCTGGCTTCAAGCCGCCCCTAGCATGGAGAACAGACGCTTGGGTCGCATTGGTTTTAAGGCGCCAATTCGCCGTGATGAACCATGATTGGCTTTGCAGTTTTTACTCTGCTTGTCTCCGGTACACCAACCTAATTCTGTCTGCATTAACCAGGCAGCACGACGTGGACGTCGAATTTCAGATTTCGCTCTCCTGGTCAAATGGGTAGCGGTCAAATGACAATAGCCAAATAATGTTAACTGTTATATCGGGCTATGCCTATGTTATAATGGCTATGTTTAAATACCATTTAAAGTAAAGTGTTCTGACTATTTGCTATAAAACGTAGATCGGCCGATGAATGGTTTTAGTGCTGGCCCAATAGCAATGGGCAAGTACTATTAACGATTAATGGACCAGTGTTTGGCCGTACTTCAGATACTGGCAAATCTACTTGGGATATCTGATAGTGATATACAAGTCATTCATTAAATAAGTATTTAATTTTCGACTGTTTAGTTTTTGAGTTATTGCCAAAAACGAATGTTTTTTTCTGTCCCCCCCTTAACTTCCAACATTGCAAAAAAAAAAATTCACGGTGTTAGGAATTTTGCATAAATGCGATGCGATGCATTGGTGTTTTGAAAAGCCGCTTTAAGTGTCTCCTACATCAAAGAGTTTTGTGTTACTCTTATGAAAAAAGTGAATGCATCATACATGCCTGTGTCATTCTTCATAAGTTTCTGATAAGAGAAAATTATTATCATGAGAATGAAATAATTGAAAAAGAGGATTCAAGTGGTACCAACTTTGACAGGACTTCTTCTAAAGGCAACAGCTTTTTCTCGCAACCAACGCAGATACAGAAACAAATAGTCATCTAAAAATTTTAAAAGAAATAGTCATTTATTTTTTTTATAAGAAATAGTCATCTTAAAATTTTAAAACTTTACTACAGCAACAACATTGATTTCAACGTTTCCAGACCAGAATTTGAAAAGATTGTTCAACAAGAAATTGACGCTGAGTACAAGAGAAATAATATTAATCATAATAAAAAATTAAAAAAGTTAAAAGGTACGACAAGGCAACACCGAGACTTAAGAACGCAGCACACAATAGAAAATGTTCCAAACTTCGTTCATAATCTTTTATCTTTCTCCTTTTCTGAAGAAGAAATGATGCTTTTGAACAAAGGCTTAAAGTATGCACCAAATCTCAAGAAAACGCCAGATAGTGAATTAATAGCTAATTTAGAAACAGGCATAAGAAGAATGGAAAATATGGAGAAACAGAACATCAGATATAACACCAAAAAAGTATTACTTGGACATCGAGCCCTAAAACATCAAAGAAAAACTCCAGTCAGCACAGAAGAACGAGTGTTAAAGGGTTTAAAAGGAAAACCTGTTATCTATATAAAAGCGGACAAAGGTTACTCTTTAGTCATTATGGACCAGGAAGATTACTCAGAACGAGTGAAAGATATGATAGAAGAAGGGCCATACACAGAACACAATTTTAAAAATGGAAAAACAAAAAAGCCGTTGCCAAAAATGGTTCAAGTTGCTAAGGAAACCGCAATGTATATGGAAAAAAAGCTCAATATCCTGTATTTGAATTGGAAAATGAAAGTGAGCAACCCAAAAGTTCCATTCCTGTATGCTCTTCCCAAATTACTTAAACCAGGAAGAAAAATGAGACCAATAGTATCTAACATTTCAACACCAACGGAGAAAATGGCATATTGGCTCATACAATAATTAAACCAAATTAACCCCCTGAAGGATTTTCAGTGAATAACTCAAAAGAATTTGCTGACCAAATCAAAAATATTGAGTTAAAAGATCAAGAAATCATGGTTTCTTTCGACGTAACAGCTTTGTATCCAAACGTTCCAGTTGATCTAGCGATTAAATATTTGAAAGAACACCTAATATCCAAGAACATTGTGGAGCCAAAGATAGCAGTAATTACTAAAGTAGCAGAAACATGCATGGAAAAAATTTTTTTTCAATTTAGAGGAAAGACATACAAACAAAATTTTGAAACATGCATGGGAAGCAAAATCGCTCCATATCTCAGCAACATTTTTCTATCCCATTTTGAAAAAGAAATGGAAGCAACATCGCCACTTTTTCCAAGAATATGGAAGAGATACGTTGATGATATTTTTGCAGTTATCAGACGAGAAGATATAACATCTGTTTTAAGTATCCTCAATAACAGATATCCAACTATCAAATTCACAGTGGAAGAAGAAAGCAACGGAGTTCTACCTTTTCTGGATATCAAAGTAATAAGAAAAGGAAACTGGGCATCTTTCGGAAGCCAACCAACACCAGACGGTTTAAACCAGCTGATTCGCTTCATAATGGCAGTCATAAAAAATCAGCCTTAAACTCTTTAGTCTATAGACTATACAACATTCCCATGAAAAGGAAATAGTTTGAAGAAGAAGAAAAATATATAATGGCTGCAGCCAGAATCAATGGATATCCAGAAACATTCATCAAACAAATTTTCACCAACCACAAAAGAAACCATTCAATAAGAAATCTAACAACTTTAAAAGAGATACAAAACAACAGTCAACGTAGAATATGTCTGCCGTTTTATCCAAGCATCACAAATAAAAGAGGAAATCATTTAAAAAAGCACAATATCCAGATCGCAATAAGAAGCACAACTTTAGTGAACTTACTAAATAACTATAAGGACAAAGAACAGTCTTCGGAAAAGTCAGGCATTTACAAAATCAGCTGCAAGAGCTGCGAGAAAAAGTACGTGGGGCAAACATCTAGGAAATTCTCTACCAGGTTAGAAGAACATTGCAAAGCAGTTACGACAAGAGACGTAGAATAAGTCCAGTATTGCGCCACATATGGTCGAAAACCCAACACATGCAATAGATTTAGCCAATTTCAAAATTATAAAAACAGTTCGGAAAAATTGGGAGCTAGACGCATATGAATCGCCATACATTGAAAAACACAAACCAAATATCATGAACTGCGAAGAAAAACAAAACGTCATAACATAAACGTTGTAACATTTCAATATTTAGTTGATGTTTAATTCATAAATTCATATCAATTTTTGTATTGTTAAAATTCACAACGCCCACAATTTTTGTACTTATCCTTATTTTATTACACTTAAAACAATTGTTATTCTTAAATGTTCAAAATTCGGGTTTTCCCACATTAATTTAATTAGCCTACGGAAGTTTCGTTGTAAGGAAGGAATTTTCAGATTTAGTTGTAAATATTTTCTCTCTGAGGATGACCGAAAGATTGAAACACGTGTAAGAGAAATTAGAAAAATTAAAATTGTTTTTTAGAAGTTGGATTAAAATATATATTTAATATAAAATAAAAATATTTTTGTTTTTAATTCTGAAAAATAGTTGTAAAATCAAAAAGGACCCTTTCAACTATATACAAAAACCAATTTGTTATACAGTTTCACCATCCTCAGTTAAAGTTAAAGTTAAAGTTAGTTAACCGTCACTTAACTTTAGCCGAGAAATAACTGAATGGTACAAAATGCACTTAATATTTAGTTAACTGAAACTGGTGAAACCCATTTCCTTCAGTTAAGTGGCAGTTATGTTAAATTTAACTTAACTTTAACTTAACTGAGGATGGTGAAACTGGCCCTTAATAATAATAATAAAATAACTAATAATTTTTAACCCCTATTTAACCGGCGTTTGGAGGTTTTATGTAGAGATTATTTTTCTATTGAAAATAAGTGATGATTAAAAACTCTAATATCTAAATGGATATAATCTTTAGATTCGAAACTAAAAAGCAGTTCAACTTTGACTGTTCTGCATATTTTGTTTTTGAAGACAAGACAAATAAATTGAATGTTGTTACTGTGACTGATGATTGTAGTGACCGAATTTTTTCTTTAGTGTATGCACTGTTAAAGGTCCTTCAGTGTACTGTTGAAACCTCAAGAAGATGACCATCTTCACTTGTGTCTATCGACACATTATCTACAATTAATTCAATGAATTATTTGTGATATTACATCACTCCGATGGAAATAATCCCATCATGAATAATAAGATGAATAATCCCATCATGAATAATTCTCAACGATACAAGTTTGTTATCCAATTCTAACTTGGTTAGAGTATAACAACAATAGTGATCAACTAGAGAAACAAATTGACTAAACCTGAATCTAATAAACATATGTTTATGAAAGTTTTTTGGTTTCTTATACTTCGCTAGAGTAGTGACCTATTTTAGGTTTATATAGCGAAAAATTTTTTTGGTAGTGTATCTAGTCGGCTAGCCCTGATGAGAATGATATACTTTTTTAAAGTGTAATAAAAAGTTCTTATCGGTTCGAAACTAGATCGATCGACAATTTTGTAGATAGCAAAAAAATTTCATAAATTGCACACCATATTTTGTTAGATTCAGTCTTATTATTCATGATGGGATTATTTCCATCGGAGTGATGTAATATCACAAATAATTCATTGAATTAATGAAAGTATTGTTGAAAAAATTTTTTTGGTTCACATTTTTGCTACGCATGTTGCAAGTTTTGGGTTATTACTAATTTAAAATATTTAAGTATATTTGTTTTGACTTCATCAAACGTTTGATTACTGAATGACCTTGGTTGCATGTACAGAGTCAAATATTTGTCTATTTTAAATGGTAAAAGTTTCGATTAACAGTTCAATATAAATAAAATTGTACAACCTAATAAATTCATCCGTTTTATTAGAAAGCATTTAAATTTGTTTAAAGTTATTTCCAATATGCTTCAACTATAATAATATTACATTTTGGCTTGTTGTCTTTACAAATGCAAGAGACGAAAGATACATTTTTTAATCTATTGAACGTTGAACAGTATTAAATGTAAATTATGGTGGTTACCTGGTAATTTAGATATTTGTAATTAGCACTCTCTAATTTTGTTAAGTGACATAAAATAATGATTCGGTAAAAATTCGGATTGAATTATTCAAAAATCGTGCCGCAAAATCATTGAAAAATGACCAGATAGGGTGATTTCTAGATTATTTAGAAGTTTTTTCAAATCTGTTATACTTACAAAAATTTACTTTTCCAAATTTTATCGTTAGAAACGTTTTAAACAAATGTATATTTTTATATTTGTTTAAAAAAACTCATACATACTTTTGTTTTTAAGCTAAAACAAATCAAATCAAATTAAATCCAAGCAACCGTTTCAATTTTTTGCCAAATAGTAATCAATTCAACGCTATAGGATAAAGTGTAAGCGAAAGTGCTAGTGAATTAAAAAATTGCTGAGGAATAAATAAAGTAAACAGTAAGCTATCTTACTTATTAAACGAGCAATACTTATTTATGTCTAAATTTTTTCTCGAAAACGGCACTATAATTTTTTCTGAAAATTGGCATACTACCATTTTCCGGTGCGAAAAAATGATCTAGATAGGTCACGACTTTGGGAAAAGTCGATTAGGGCCATAATTTAGCAAAAACATTTTTCATATGAATGACGTCGCAAATACTTTTAATAGTTATAAAAAAGTCTGATGAAGATGAGTGTCTGTGCTAAATATTTAAAAAAAAAATGAACAAAGCAACAAATGAAGACAAAATATTTCTTGCACTAAATTTGACATTTAGTTTGTCATCGGAAATTATTTTTCCAAAAACAAAAAAATTACATTTGTGAAATAAAAATAAATAATAATTTGCAAAGTAATAAAATCGTGATAAAAAACTTAAACAGTTGCAAAATTAAAAAGTTTATATTTTGAGTTTTCATCAACCTGAAAACCAAATTCGAAATGTGTGTAAGGGACGACCCAAAAATCGCAAATTCTCAATCGTTCAAAATGATGCGTCGTTGGAAGAACAACAACCAGGACAATCAAATGTTACGAATGATATCAAATTCAATCAAAATGTACAAAATCGAATCGAAGAGATTTTTTCAAAACAACCTGAGCAATCAAACGCGGCAAGACCAATCCGAAAAGCTAAAAGGCATGGAAAAAATGTCAAAAGTAATTATGATACTTAAGGAATCTCCATCCCAAGACCACCTTGAACAAATACAACGAATAAATGCACATCGTATCGCAAAGAAAGCGATGAAGAACGAAATCATCGCTTGGAGCAAAACCGAAACCGATCTTCACAGCGAATCGCAAACGAAAATATTTCACAACGAAATAAGCGGTTACAAGACATACGACAACGAGCATCACAACAAATTGCAAACGAAAATGAGGAACAACAAAATCTGCGACTAGAAGAACAACGCCGATGCAATGAACGACGACAGCGTGCTATGGTACAGAATCCAGTACGAACCTACAAAGATGCCATAAACTAAGCTAGCGTTAATTACAAATCATTAGGACCCTTCAACATTGTATGTATTATAGCTGCGGAGCCCGCCATTTCCCCGAAGAAAGAGTAGCAAATAAAGGTGATTCATTTGGAGATTGCTGCTTGCATGGTCGAATCGTGTTGCTACCTCCACAGTTTCCAAATGAATTGGTTTGCCTTTTTTTGCGACGTCAGTCACGTCACCCGCTCGCTAATGAGTTCCACAAAAGAATTCGAAACTTAAACTCTTATTTCGATTTAGCTTCATTCAACGTATGCGATGATCGAACCATCAATAGTCGTAACATTTTAAGCTTCAAAGCAGCTGGATAAGCTTATCACAAAATGCATATGGCGGCACATTTAACACAAACCACTCAAGGTGATTTCGAACAACCTTCATATGACCAAATGTACTTTTTAGACTCCGATGATGCTGTTGACGAACGCCTTGCACATCCTCTAAATTATAGAATCAGTCATGAATTAATGGATCTGTTGGAGAAAATATTGCGAGAACAAAACATTTATGCCCAAAGTTACATGTATATTTCACTGTTAAATTAAATTAAATTATTACACCAAAACTTATATAAATTATAAAACACTCATAATAACGAATCACAATAATTAATTCTTACCATATTTTCAAACATTAATTACACAAACAAAATAAATATAAACAAATGTATTTTTGAATATGTATTTTTGAATTTTAAATTGTACTAGATTTTTACTTTTATTTATAATAATAAGCGCTCGTTTTTTGTTGATGTTAATTGCTTACTAAGTTGAAAAAATTATTAAGTTGTAAGAATTTAGGCGTTTTACTCTTAGTATTATATTACCACGTCGCTTTAATAATGAAACAACGTATGCTATTTATACGTTGTTTTTATATAATAGGTGCACTGCATTCCCCATAAGGGTATCTTTCAATTGGCGTTTTTACATTTTCGAATTATTTTATGACTGAGGGTAAGAATTAATAAATTATAAATTAACGTCCATGAAAATGCTTGCGAACATCAAACTTTAAACTCAAATATCTCGAAACTATACTTTTGCGTATACCTCATTTCATTATTAAAGCGACGCATTATGTATTGGATATTTCTATTTATTTCTAGAATTTAATAATGAAAAAATAATCTTGTAAAATAATTTTTAGTTCACATCAAGTTGTCTTAAAATTAAGAAGTGCTTTCAAAAAATTCATGATTTTAATTTAAATTATTTCAATTCAACATTAACATTACATGAGGATGCGAGAAGTGAAGGAGGATATAAATCAACGTGCTGCTGCACTGGGACTAAAACATCCAAATGTGCAGCTCATTTTTCAGTGCCAGATGGTGTGGATTATAGACGGTTCAACCCTCCTGCATGTAATGAAGTATGCGTTGTTCTTACGCTTAACGCTGATCAAAGTTTCCCGTCAAATAAAATAGTTGTAAAACAACGTGGTAAAGATGTTGTTATTTTGAAAAATATCGACCATCGTGTGCCCTTTACATACCCATTGTTTTATTATTTTACCCAGCCGGAACGTCAGGGTATACCGTGGGTATGCCACTTCGAATACTTTAAGCAACTCGTCCACATTTAACATGACTAAAACTAGCGCAATATGGCTTTCGATGGCGCAATGGCGCTTTCGAAACTATTTTAGCCGATCAGTACGCAGGCGTTACCCGACTTATCAATGACTTAGCTGCGAAACAGAATGCAGTTGTTGGTGAAGAAATAATACTACCATCATCATTCACCGGATCAACGCGTTACTATACTGAACATTTCGAAGATGCAATGGCTATTGTTCGTCGTCTTGGATCGCCAGATTACTTCATCACCATGGCTTATAATCCCGTCTGGCCAGAAATTAAAGAAGCAGCTCTATATCTGATAATGGAGCTATCATACAGCAGTCCGCTTTAGATCGTCCCGATCTCGTCGCTCGAATTGCGAAACAATTTAATGAAATTATAAATGATTTGGATAAAAAACTGATATTTGGAAAGGTGGCCGCATATGTGTATACAGTCGAATTTCAAAAACGTGGACTGCCACATATGCATTTGCTGTTGATCATGAATCCTGAAGATTGAATCCATAATCCAGAAGAAATTGATGATTTAATTTCACCTGAAATTCCAAATACCGACGACCCTGAATTACGAGAATTAGTCTTAAAGTGGATGATTCATAATCCGTGCGGAGTGGAGTTAAATCCACATGCTACATGTATCGTTAATAAAAATGGAAAATTGCTGTGCCGCTTCGGTTTTCCAATGCAATTCAAAGAAGCAACATTTCTAGCGGATGATGAAAAACCAAAATATCGTCGTCGTTATGACCCCAAATTGGACCTAAATAATCGAGAAGAATTTTCACATGAACTTGCAGTATATCGAAAAGATAAGGATAATTGACAAGTTACACGAGATAATCGTCATATGGCCATATAATGCTTATTTGCTGAAAAAATTTTAATGTAACATCAATGTTGAATATGTTGGTAGGATAGGTCCGGTAAAATATTTATATAAATACATCTACAAAGGACACGATTGCGCTTCAATGAAGATTATCGAAAATCAACAGAGTTTGATTTATAATGAAGCAGACACTTATGTGAAAGGTCGCTGCACTACACCACTACACACCTTGCTTATCGTATTATTGCATTCAAGTTAAATACGACAGCAACAGAAGGTCGAAATTTTCGTTTCTGGGTGGAACGATATGCTATGGACGTCATTGACAATTACGAAGATGACCATAACATGGACGTTATAAATTCTGATGAGTAAGCAGATTCAAATTGTGGACAGTATTTTACGTGCAGTCAATGACAATAACTATGTTGAAACAAAATGTTTTTTCATAGATGGACCAGGTGGTACCGGTAAAACCTTCGTGTATAAGACCTGGTACCACTTACATTGTGGCCAAAATCGCAGTTAAATGTATGGCATTTACTGGAATCGCATCAACTCTATTGCCTGCTGAACAAACATCACACAAGACATTTGGTCTGAAAGTTCAGCTTTCGTCAGATTCAATTTCCAGCATTAAACCTGGTTCAATCGAAGCTACAAAGCTTGCTCAAGTTGATGTTTCTTTATGGATGAGGCACCGATGTTACCAAAGTATGGTTTACAAAATATGGATCAGTTGTTGCGGTCTATTGCAAATCCAAACTTGCTGTTTGGAGGGAAAATTTTAGTCGCTGGAGGTGATTTTCGTCAGTGCTTACCTGTTCAACTCCGAAGCAACCGTAGTGAAACACTCGATTTGTCGATCAAAAAAGTCATCTATGGAAGCATTTCAAAAAATGTTCGTTAACAAAAAATATGCGTGTCGATCCTGAACAGGAAGCATTTGCAAAGTATATCCTGAAACTGGGAAATGGAAATCTTCCAAAATATGACTTCAATGATATCGAATTACCTGACGATATAATTTCCAGTGGTAATTTAATCGAAGAAGTATTTGGAAATTGCCTTGCGAATCAAAATTACGATGGAATGAAGGAACGTGTTATTCTCGCTTCGCTGAACGGAGAAGTCAGTAATATTAATGCTGAGATCGTCGGTCGTCTCCCAGGACAATACAAATCGTATATAAGTCATGATTCTGTGAAGGATAAACAGGAAGGAGGTATTGAATTCACGCAATTCGATTGAAATTAATTCGATTGAAATTGCTGATTTGACATCCCATGAATTTAAACTAAAGAAAAATACGATAATTATGCTAATGCGTAATTTAGATATTTCGAAGGGTATGTGCAATGGAACACGTCTGATTGTTACCGAATTATGTATCAACGTAATTAACGCAAAACTAATTACTGGGGAAGAGGCTGGACAAGAAGTACACATTCCTCGAGTTACGCTCGACTCCAGTAAAGGTCAACTTGGATGTGGATCGGCTATTGTAAACGGATATTTTGCTAATACACCTTCATCTAATTTAAGGGGTTCACTTACACCATATTGATTTTCAGCACGAACTCGGGAGAAATATTTACGACCTGGTTCTAGGCCCATTACATCATAGTGATTGCTACGGACAAAACTACTAACTTTAGTCCACAATCCAGTTGCATCAATTTTTTCAATAATATAGTTGGTAATAGGTGAACCGCCATCATCCAATGGAGATCGCCAAGATAAAGTGCATGTATCTGGTGTTACATCTGAAACATCCAGTAGCTCTTGAGGTGGGGATGGTTTATCAACAACAAATACACGACATGTGGCTGAATCCGATCCTTCAAAATTGACTAACTGTATTGTGTACGTGCCCGTGTCTCCACGTTTTGCTAATTTATTGTGGAAAACAGTTGTATCGTTTGTTGTTTCGAACTTAACAAGTTCACTTGGAAGAACTTTATTTCCATTTATTGTCCATGTGGTCTTAGGCCTAGGATTTCCAGTATATGGAACCGTTATCTTAAAGTCATCTCCAGCAAGAACTGTTAAATCACGAATACTTAAATCTGATGTAATTTTTGGTGATAGGTAATTGTAATGTAATTTTTGGTGGAGCACGACAAACAATTGGGTCAGAAGTTAAACTCCATTGTCCTTGTCCTGCTGCATTAAGTGCAGCAACTCTAAACTCATATTCACGGTTTTCAATAAGAATAATTACTTTATGAACTAAATCAGGTACATGAGAATGTGTAGCATTTGTCCATTTATCTTCAGAAATCAACCGTTTTTCAATAACATAACCAGTAAAAGGTAACCCACCATCATGTCGGGGTTTTGTCGTTTGTATTGTAATTGAATCTTCTCATGAATCAACACGTTTTGGTGCACCTGGTAGCACTGGTGGGTCGAATGCATATCGGGCTTTTATTGGATGATATGTAACAGCTGGGTCTGACTGTCCGTATTGATTTTCTGCCATTACACGGAATTCATAGTCTTTTCCAATTGTAAGATTACGCACTCGTATAAATGGTGCCGTTACGTAATTGCTTACTCTAGTCCATGTTTGACTCAGACTTTCACGTTTTTCAACAACATAGATTGTTACATCGGCACCGCCATTGTCTTTCGGTAGATTCCAAAATAATGTTAATGAATCACCAGCAAATTCGTTGGCACGTAGATTTTCTGGTTTATTTGGACCATCTAGGACACGTACGTTAATAGTTGCTGTATCGAATCCAGATGGATTTTTAAGCTGTAGCCGCCTGTAAAATAATTAAAATAATTATGATATTAGCACATACCAATGAATAATGGAAGTCAAGGCTTGTTTAGTTTTTTTCCAATTTTCAAAATATCTTGCGAGTTTAAAAAATTAAAAAACCGATTTGTTTTACAATTTAGTTGTGCAGTTGTGCGTAAAACGTTGTAGCTCAATAAAAAACATCACCTCGTGTCGGGTTTCCTTCGCTTTGTATTGCGCGTAATCTTCGTCTTCCTTTTTTAAGTTGGCGTAAAACGTGCATTTTTAGGCCGGTTTACTTCATAATTTTTTCAATTACTCTACGCTCTCTCATTGTTACCTTACACTTTTTTTATGTGGTGTTAGGTGTTGCCCTCGACTAACGTGTTGGGCAATAAATTCTCACTAGTGCTGAATTTTAAATATTTTCACCATTGGTGCGGTACATAAGTAACTTTTTTGTCCTAGGTTAAAAATTTAATATTTTTGGAACTGCTACAATGACAACTAGACGCAATACACAAACGACGTATTTTATGCAAAATATAACTTAATAAAAGCTGTCATTTTTGGTGCGGATAGAAAAACAAAACAATGATATGAATCGATGAAAATTTGTTCGTTATTTACATGATTTATTT
Source organism: Diogma glabrata (assembly GCA_963693315.1). Classification (NCBI taxonomy): domain Eukaryota; kingdom Metazoa; phylum Arthropoda; class Insecta; order Diptera; family Cylindrotomidae; genus Diogma; species Diogma glabrata. The sequence goes on from OY856187.1 coordinate 98,382,286, forward strand.
ACAGGTTTTACAACATTAACTTTTTTTATTTAAATCTACTGCTTCTTGTAAATTATCCGGAAGTTTTTTGTTTAATGTTTCAGGAAATATTAATACCAAAAATCCTGCTATAATAGCCGTACTTCCAAATAAAATCAGTGGCAGAGATTTCATATAGTCTTCTAAAAGCGGTGTCTGGGGGGCCACCATATTGCCAAATCGTCCAAATGTAGAAGAAATCCCGAGCAAGGTGTGGCGTAGATTTGTTGGAAATATTTCCGCTGTATATATATACACTGTTGTGAATGATAAGCTTATTGCACACTTTCCAATTAGAAATAGTGTTAAATTGAACCAATAAATATTCTTAGCGGTAATTGTTAGCAAACATGCTAATCCACATATTAATAGAGAAATACATAATGTTTTTCGTCTACCATATTTTTCAGCGCAATAGGCACACGCTAGAAACCCAGGAATTTCAATTACTGAAACTAATATAAAATTAGTATATTTATCTTCGCCAATCAAAACAGAATTCAAACTAAGACCAAAATAAACAAATGTATTTGTCATCCAAATGAACGAGCAAACCACAAGTCGGATAACGATTGGAGGAAATTTAAATATTTCTAAGATTTCAAACTTTTTTACTTCTGTTGTACTATTGCCAGTTTTACTAGCCATAACTAACTCATTATTGGATCGGTATAACTGGTAGTTCTCAAGAAACGTTGAAGATTTATCTGATAAGGTGACTTTACTGGAAGAAATAGCTTCATTCAGTATTTTCATAACTTCATCAGACTTTCCTTTTGTATTGAGCCAACGTATACTTTCAGGTATTAACCATACATAAGAAATAAATAAAAAAGCTGGTCCATATATAATTCGAAGCAAAAGTCTCCAATCTTGACTGAGCATTGCTGTTACTCCCAATAACACCTCGCCAACAGCATAGAAACAGCTTATAGTTGTTGCGACAAGAACTCGATGTTTTGTTTGAACAAGCTCCATACCTAAAAATAAAGAAAGTTATTTTGTTTATCAAACAAAAAATAATGTAAGACTAACGTAATAAAAAAGCTGAACTGAAAGCAGCAGCTCCCATAACTCGATCTAAAAACTCAAAAATGAGGAAGGATAAATAGTTCCATGAAAATGATCTTAGTATTCCAAAAACTCCAGCTCCAACCATACCAAGACACAAAGCAAAACGACGACCATATTTATCAGAAATAAAACCTGTCAGTGCAAAGCAAAAAAACTGTCCTACGGTATTAATTGTTCCAACCAACGTCAACTTCCATTTGTTTTTTTGGCATGTTAGGTTCCACTAAAATTTATTAAAAAATAGTTAAATTTAATAAGTTATTTGAGGAAATTCAATAAATAAAATAAAATAAATAGTAATAATTTTTTTCATTTTATTGAAAAATTTGCTATGAATTCTAAAATGAATGAATGAATTATAAACATAAATTTGTAGCTTTTTTGGCATTTCTCAAGGTTTGGAATAATAATCAGTTTAAATAGCCGAAAAGTTAAATTTATCTGCTGCCCGATTGAAAACCAAAGAAATGCATCTCTGAATTTGAGCTCCTGCAGAAGATGGAATTTGAGGTATTTCTTTAAGAGTTTCTAAGACAATCAAATTTGAAGCGTTCGGCATACAATTTGTTTTTGTTTGAGAGTCAGTGAGAACTAAATCACCGCCAATAATTGAATGTTTATATGATTTGGTACCTCACTGAGGTATTTGAAACAAAAGGTTTTGAACTATTGGTCTTGTTTATTGACATAAACATAACGTGCGGTCTGTCTCAACTCCATTGTTCTAACATATACAGCTATTAAACCAATTTCGAGGTTTGATTCGCTGTCACGACGAGGCTGGGTAACGTGTAAAAGGCATACGAGAGAATTTTTATTGTGAACAGTTAAATTTAAAAAATGTTTTAAACTTTATATATCTAGTTAATATTGAGTGTATCATTTTTAATGCTGTGTGTTTCTGTAAGTTTGAATAATTATTCTTTAAATTACTAATGAAAAGTAGAAAGCGTGATTTCGTCAAATAAAGGTAGCGGTCGTATTTTTAAGTTATGAACTGAAAATCTGTGATTGCATTTGTAAATGAAACGTCCATTCTTCACCATTTTTAATGATATGATTTAAATGAAAAAAAAAAGAAATCAAAAAATTTAAATAATTGATTTATATATACATAGAAAATAATATCATTTTTCTATAATTTTCTTATACGTATTATAAAAATTAAATTTAAATGTCAGTAAACCATTCATGTTGGTTTACAAAAAGCAAACAAAAACTATTAAAAATATATAATAATACTTTTAAATCAATAAAATTAATTATTCAAAGTGCCCGTTTTTTCACATGCTTCTTTTCATTACCTTCACAAAAAAATTTCTTTCGCACATAATTTTAGATAAAATTCATCAGAGTTTATTATTACGAAAGTCATATTTTTTCCTCAAAAGCTAAATGAAACCAACCCAACCAAACCCTTTTACATGAAATGTAAAAATACTTTTTCATTTTTACATGCTTTCTTTCTTTTGTTAAAATTATTTTCTAATATAATAATATATCATAAAATAATTTTCGTTTTCTATTATTCGTAAAAGACCGAAAGAAAACCAAAATTTTAACGAAAATGTGTAGGTTATTTTACAGTCTTACTATTATTGAAGTGTAAGTATTTTTACTGTAAATTACCGATATGAGAAATGGTAAATATGTAACGGCCAACTATCATTACTTTAAATACCTACGTTTTCTTTTGTATTCAAAAACAATATTCCTATAATTTCTATCATTACAACAACATTAAATCCTACATCTTCACTTTGTTGTAATTCAAAACAAAATTCGTTCCGCAATTATGTGTATCACTGTATAACTTTAATATTTAAATCATTACATTGTCATACTTTTTTATAACATTGAATTTATATTTTTTATTAGTTTTGTTTTACTTATGCAGACACAGAAGAAACTAAAGATGTTTAAATTAAATGAAGAAACAAAAGAGAACACTGGTCAACACGATTTTTGGATCTGACTGCTACATGTTAAATTTTGGTTTCTCCTACGACAAAAATAAGGAAAAATTTTTTAACTACTAACTTGAAAAATCGTCATTATTTACTCGAATGCCCCAATGAGAAGTAATTTTTCTCAACGTAGGTCAATAATAATAACAAAAAATTCTCTAGATTAATAATTACAAATTTTTTTTTATTTTTAATTGAAATGACCAAAAAAACACAAACAAATAATAATTTCATTCCTTTGTTTCGTTTTATTTGTATGAATCTAAACTTCCAGGCCACTTGATATTTGAAGATATTTAAAAAATGAAATGGAAAATGACTAATATCAAAATCTAATCAAAGCAAATATGATAATTAGTGTCAGTAGTTAAAAAAATTCTATATATACCTCGGTTGAGAAGACTAATATAGACCTCGAACATTATATCCCTCGGCGCTACGCGCCTCAGGATCTAAAAGTTCTCGGTCAATAATAGCCTACTTCTCAACCTTGTTATATAATGTACAATTTTTTCCGATTAAAGTTTGCTTTTGTAGAAACTAGAGCGATTTTTCAATTTTTCGGCATAAATTACTGATTTTTATATTTTTTCTACACTTCCACTGTAAATTATAATTAGAAAACATTTTTTTAGATACAAGAGTCTTTTTATTCAAGATTTGTGATAAACAATAACAAATAGATGTAAAATAACAAGAAATTAATGTCTAAAAGTGAATATCGTATCGTAATCGTATGAGCTCTCTCGTATTAAACCCCAAAAGACCAAAGCAAACTTTACGAACTAAATATGAAATATTTAAGTGTTTTTCAATGTCTAGAATCAGAATTTAAGCATCAGAACAGAAACCCAAAAAAAAATTTTTTTTTGTTGACCAGTGGAATTAATTAATGAATGAAATTATTTTTGTTAAACATAAAAACTTTTTTCCCAACGAATTGTAATCACCTATTACTTTCACTCACTGTTTAACGAAAATTTTTTAGAAAAACCCTTTAATTATAATTTTTTCCCAAAAAAAATTAAAACAAAAACAAACAGGCAAAACTTCAATTTTATCGTTAATTTTATTTCTATTTCCTAAGGATTTACAACTACAGTATCCAGTGTTTTAATTGTTCTATTTATACTAATTATAGATTATTGAAAGATAAGTAGCAGTAATAAAATGGGGAAATAACCTTAGATTAAACAATAAAACAAAAAAAAAAGCTAAAAACAACAAAAATTAAAAAAAGTCCAAGCGGCACGTATATCCGCTAGAAATAGGTAAATTTCGAGATCAGACAGTTTTGTGTGCCAGTAGAATCTGATGTATCAGATTAGTTTAAACAACACAAACTAATTTCAAACAGATATCGAACAAATTTTAAAAAGAAAATTAGCTACATATAAGCAAAACTATATCTATCCAATTTTGCAACAAACAAATAGCAAATCTACCACAGAATATGTGGGTGACAATTTATGACATAAACCTACGCTATATCATATGTCGTCCAATTACTGCAAAATATCAAAATAGTTTACTTCTAAGAAAAAAAATTAATTTCTTCTATTCAAACCTTTTTATTTTTTTTTCATTGACTGTTATAAGGTTTTTGGAAATTGTAGTTATGGATTGTTGCAAACTTTTTTGTTGAAGCCAACAAGTCAAAAACCTCTAACAGCAGAGGTTTTTATTTATAAGAAACGGATTAAAATGTTTCAGCAGATTCTAAATTTATAAAGTTTTTAAAAATGTTAGTATCCAAACGGCCGTTATAACGGATTAAAAAAACAAATTTTTTTTTCTAGTATAAAGCCTCTAGTTCCTTAACCATGTGTCAGATTTTTCTGATTTACGAACTTGTTCAAGATATTAATAAAACACACATGTTTACGGAAGGTTTTTTGATCTGGCTCCACAAATGCGACCGTGAGAGTGCCGGTTGATTCATACGCATTTTGTGTTTTACAAGCTTTTTTGTTGGAGCCGCTCACTCAGAAACCTCCAACTGCCGAGGTCTGTTTTTGTAAGAAACTAATTAAAAAAATTTCAAAGATTCTAAATTTATGAAGTTTTAAAAAATATTAGAATCTAAACGGCCGTTATAACGGATCTAAAAAACAGAGTTTTTTTATAGTATAAAGCCTCTAGCTTCTTAACCATGTGTCGGATTTGGTTGATTTACGAACTTGTCCAAGATATTAATAAAACGCACGTTTTTATAAAAGCTTTTTTGATCTGGCTTTACAAATGCGACCGTGAGAGTGCCGGTTGTTTCAAAAAAAAATTTTTTTTTTGCAAACTTTTTGTTGGAGCTACTCACTCAGGAACCTCTACTTGCAGAGGTCTATTTTTAAAACAAATTGATAAAAAAGATTCCAAAGATTCTAAATTTGTTAACTTTTTTAAAATAGTAGTATCCAAACGGCCGTTATATTGCAAAATTCGCTCTCAATTCTTTGCCGATACCAATTTACATAAAACAGTTTGGATTCGAATAATACTAATTTCCTTTTCCAATTAAATTGCTTTATGTGTCGGAAACTTTAGTATGCGTATAGCAACACTAAGCGTTCTAGATATATTTTAACTCTGTGGTAAGCAACCGTGCAGTATAAATAGTTTTGAGTGTGAGTTATATTGTTCTAAAACGATTTTTTGGTTTCTTTCTCAGTTATATTGTTTATTTTCATTCTGGATCGATGCGAATATCATTTCTGAGAACAACTTACCATTAATAACATTTTACCAAATAAGTAATATTCATTGCCCTTAATAACTATAATGCTTTGTCTAAGGTCCTATCGTTGTCCTCCTAATAACCAAAATTGTTATATGTTAAGCATTTTTACGGATTGCTTTTTGGTAAGAAAATTTTCGTTAAGGTGGCCTTTTTAGTTTTGTGGTAAGTAGTTTTGCTTTGTGTGAAAGAAAATGTGAAAAAGAGGATAAAACGTAGTTGCTATTTATTAAATGAAATTCATACGTATGATCATCAGTCATCGTTTATTTAGACAGAGATCTTAAAAATCAGAATGCAAGTCTGCTTGCTAGTCATGAGCCATACTTAACCAATGAACTCATAATATGAATTTGTCAAGAAAATAGATTTTCATTTGTTGGAAATCACTAAATTTACAAACATTGTTTTTTATTTTTTACAATAACAATGGTATGCGTTTTTGAATAGAGGATATTTAAATAGTATGATTTATAAAGTGTGAAGCAATGGAATGAAAACAAATTTCGTTTTGTAGGGAAAACATACATTTGCTGCAATTTGCTATAATTGCCATCAAGTGGTGTAACTGAACGGTTAATGCCCAATGGAATAATGCATTTTATTGAATATGGTGATACTTCCTTAATGCGTCTATGATCTCATCGTGAATGAAACCCAATTTTATTTTCTTGACCAGTAAAACAAAAAAAAAACGTCTGTACATCTTGAATAGGTCTCACCTGTTTTTATTCATACTTGCATTTGTATTAGCGAACTCAAATTTAATTTATGCAAAATGTATTAGGTAACTCCTTTTAATTCATTAATGTAAACATTTGTATAACAAATATAATTTACATTAATTTATGCAATACAATTTGCAATACAAGTAAAAGATTGAAAAAGGAGTTAACTTTTAATTCATGAATGAGTAAATAAAATTAACCCATTCTGGACGAAGTTTATTACATTGCCCTCCATTTAGTTTTGTTCGTCCCGAACAATATCAGAGATCGCATTGGTGCTGTTACCTTGGTACGGTGCCAACCTTTGCAGATGTTTCACTTTCATCTTGGTACGGGGTCCCTTTTGTATGCGGTAGATGACATCATTAATTCGTTTGATTATTTTATATGGGCCTTCCCAATCTGGCTGCAGCTTGGGTGATCTTCCCTTAGTTCTTCTGGGGTTGTATAGCCATACCAATTCTCCTTCTTGAAAACCGCCACTATCTGCATTTATGTCGTACCTGGTTTTCATTTTGTCACTGGCAATCTTAATGTGGTCTCGAACCTGCTGATGGATTTTATTCATCTTCTCCCTTAGTTGTCCCACATAATCTGTTTTCGTGGATACCAGACCTCCAGGGATGCCAAACTCGATGTCACTAGGAAGATGTAGTTCTCTTCCGAACATGATATTCGCTGGCGTTTCACTTGTCGTATCGTGCACTGCGCTACGATAGGCCATCAAGAATAACGGAAGATCCTTGTCCCAATTTCTTTGGTTGGCTTCTACTACCTTTGACAAATGTTCTCCATGGTTCGGTTGAATCGTTCTACCATGCCATCCGACTGCGGGTTCATAGGTGTAGTTCGTGTTTTTCTAATGCCGAGTGTTCTGCACAGCTCTTCCATCAGCGGACTCCCATTTTCTTTTTAGCATCCCGTTGTCCATAAATAGTGAGTCCCATTGCGCCCAGTAGCATTTCACCTCCGTACTTAAAGGCGCTACCTCTTTCCACTCCGGTCGCCTTCCCTCGGTTTTCC